>ML329706.1:0-44602 GCA_005239505.1 Nicotiana paniculata
TCTGTGATCCATGTGAGTGAGACTGAAGAGTAATGATTGAGTGAGGCCGAGAGCCTGTTATTGGGACAATTATGAGATTGGAATGAACACCGCAGCAATATTAAATCATGCCTTCGTTGGCTTGATATGGCGCTTGGGCCACTAGGGCCCCTCCGGAGTCTTTACACCCCTAGTGAGCGCATTGATGTGAGGGATGGATCTTCCCTGGACATGGATCTTGTCCGAAGTGGATGTTATGTGAGGGATGGATCGTCCCTGTGCATGGATCTTGTCCGAGTGTTGTATTCCGTAGATGGACTTTCTCCGTGGGGTTGGATTGGCCTTTTCCTCAGTACGGAGTGTCTACGGTCACCGGTGTTTATGCATATTCCGGGATGGAACTTTCCTGGGCCTGAGAGCCATATATAGTACTGAGAGAACTTCTGTGGGAGAGTTGTGAGCACTATGTGCATATCCACATTGGTTTAATATATATATTTTTATGATGGCATGTAGAGTATACTTGCATACTTGGCATATTTACTCATCCTAATAAACTGTTAGCAAGTCTAAATTCTGTATATTGTTTATTGTAAAATTTTGAGGTTTTGTCCGTCACTACTTCTCAGCCCATAGTTTGGGTTCGTTACTTATGAGTTGGTGTACTCACGTTATCCCCTGCACCTTGTGTGCAGATCCAGGTACACCGGGACCCGGTAGTGGATATTGAGCAGCTGTCAGAGTTTTCATTGGAGTTGTCGAGGTAGCAGCTGGCGATCGCGACCTCGTCTTCTCTTTATTATTCTACATGTTGTTCTTTATTTTGAGAACAATGTTGTCCATTTCTCCTTTTCTTTTGCTTTATGTTATAGTAGCTCATGATTGAGTGACACCGGATCCGGGGTTGGAGATTTAAATTTAGTTTTTCAAATATTGTCTTTAAACTTTAGACTCTTAGTATTATTAATAAATTCGTTTAAAATCGTATTTTTTTTATTGAAAATTGAATTTAGCTTAGTTAAAAATGGCGGCTTGCCTGGTTCCACGACAGGCGTCATCACGACTCCGAAATTGGGTTGTGACAAATTGATTAATATTTGATCCATAATTGAGTACTCTAACTGGGTTAGTTAATGAGGACATGTAATTTTTATTCGACAGTAAAGAATCCTAAAGAGCACTAAAGTCACACTACTCTAAATGGTCATAAACAACATCAACTAATATAAATTAAAATTTATTATACGTTTTACTAGGCTAAACGGCACTACATAACAATAAAAGGCACAACATAACAATAAAGGGTACTAAACAACAATAAAGTCACATATTATTATATGTACAATACTAAAGTCACATATAACACTAATTATTCAACAACAACAAAATATACAATTTTTCATAATTCTTTGCACATAAATAAACTAATCCGAATAAAAAACAAAAAATTAATATATCAAAAAACGATCACAAAAAGCATACAACACAGTAAAAATGACTAATTAGTCAATTATATACATGAGTTATACTATGAAAGTGATTTGGAATAACTCTTTTTAGAGTTTTTTGAATTGGGAAAGAATGAATATTTGACCATCGAAACGGGCAATAAAAGAGCTTCATTAAACGACAACACCTTGGATCGGGTGTTAGGTCGCTAAAGTAATAACGGGACACGATTTTTGAGGGACGTGTGGGCTCCAATGGAGCTTTAAATTTTAAAAATAGAGGGGGGTGATTTTGGGCTTCTGTTCCGAAGAAGAAGACTAGCCGTTTTTAATACAGGTATAGCGCATATATTTTATGCGCTATCTATACCTATCTGTCTTTTCAACTTCAGGTATAGCGCATCTAGTATATGTGCTATAGTTGTACTTTGACACCGTTAAGGTATAGCGCATGTAATTCATGCGTTATATATAAAATATTACCAATTTTTTTGTTTTACTTATTTTTGTTCTTTGAGCCTAATAATACTGGTTCGAGACTCTGTCTAAGGGGTAGTTTAAGATGTGACAGATGGAGTGATTGTTTGGGATATAATTTTGCCAACATAGCACCAGAGGCTTGTTATCCCTTTTTATAACAAATTCCAGAAATCTTAGGCAATTATGTTCTAACAGGTCCAAAAACTCAGAGTCATATGTTTTACGTACAAATCTTGTTTGGAGTCTTATGTTTGTGATTTATAATACTTTTTAAATATTTTATGAGTCCGTATATATTTTATTCAGAAGATCAAGAAGATGTCATAATGCACCAAAACTTAGACGATTTAACTATTTACTCTGAATTGTATCAAACTCGATAAAAAATATTAAAAATAAAAAAGTTCCCAATTTGTTCAAAGAATTTACCTTGTTATCAAACTATCTTGCTTGTAAAACTTAGTAGAATATCATTTCTTTTCATTTTCACAGGGCCGCTTGAATAGATTGTAAGTTTATAATATCATTTCTTTTCATTTTCTATTTAAATATGCTCTTCTTTCCCATCTGCTTTTAAATTTGCAGCTTCCTCTTTTTAGCAAGGGTATAATATACCCATATTGATGAAGCGAAGCTAGGAGCGACGTGGCCTAATAAAATGCTGCTAACGCTTTAAACGTGGGCCCCACATCTGTTGTCGTTATCGAGGGATATTATTAGCAATAGAAATAATGGCGGAATTTTTTTTTGTGACTAAAAGGTGAACGAAGGGTAATGTTAAACCATTTATTAAACTATCTTTCTTTGAGTTAATATTGAGCGTTAGTAACAATTGTAAATATATTTAACTTAATTTCCCATTTTCTCTATAGTTGATTTTACTTAATTTATGATTAGAGATATTGTTAATTTATTGTCACTTAATACATCATCAAATGTGATCAATGTCCACACAAGACTCTGATACATGAAATAATTAATAATGCAAAAAGCAAGAGAAGTTGCTCACTAAGTACAAATGCATCTGAATACATGCACATAGGAAAAAAAAAATCTTACATTCTTTAGTTTTTTCTTCACTACTAATCCTGAGAAAAAAACTTCTTTCTCTTTTTTTTTTCCTTTTGTTTTGTGGTTTGCTCTTTAACCACTGTTGCTAGAACTACTTCCAGCAATAAGCTCTCTCAACATAGCCACAACTTGTAACATATTAGGCCTTTTTGATGGAAAATCATCTACACATTGCAATGTTATTTCCAAATACCTTACCATTTCTTTCACCTCTACTACTTCTGCTTCATCATTCCCTTTAGTACTCACTGATAACAATTCTTGATCAATTACTTCCATTGATTTCCCTTCTCTTACTTTCATTTTAGTCCATCCTACCAAGTTAGTGTCACCAAAATCTTCTTTATCTGTTGGCCTTTTACCTGTTAAGAGTTCAAGTAGCACGACGCCAAACGAGTAAACATCCCCCTTTGCAGTACACCTGAAACTTTGATAGTACTCAGGTGGCACATATCCTGGTGTTCCTGCTAGTGTACTCACACTGAGGTGTGTGTCTAGCGCGCTTATTAGCCGTGCCATCCCAAAATCCGAGACCCTGGCATCCATTTCGTTATCCAAAAGCACGTTGCTTGACTTCATGTCGCGGTGTATGATGTGTGGGATGCAATTGTGATGAAGGAAACATAGTCCTTTGGCTGCTCCTCTTGCTATCTTTTTCCTCTCTTCCCATGTTAGAATTCTCCTATCGCGCGTTCTTGTCTTCCCATGGAGCATTTCTTCAAGACTTCCATATTCCATGAACTCATAGACCAAAAGTCTCTCCTCACCAACTTTGCAGTATCCCAAGAGGGGTACAAGATTCTTGTGCTTGATCTTTCCTAAAGTCTCCATTTCAGCCATGAACTCTCGGTCACCTTGGCAACTTAGCCTGATGAGTTTCTTGATTGCAACACTTGATCCATCCTTCAATGTTGCCTTGAACACTTCTCCAAATCCTCCTGAGCCAATTAGACTTGCAGCTGAGAATCCATTCGTAGCCTCGATCAGCTGTGAGAATTTGAGCTTCCTAAGTTGTCTTTGAAAAGTGGCTACATTGATGCTCAATGGCTCTCTCTCTTTGTCAATCTTCCATGTTGTAGCTGCATAATTAGTACTCAGACTACTGAGCATTTTCACCCCCTCTGCCTCTCTCCGCCTTGCTCGCATAGCAATCGCCCAAACTATCAAAATACAAATGGAGGCAATGGAAATGAGAATTCCAAGAACAATGCTATTAGCCCAAGATGCAGCTGAACTTCTTTTTCCGGTCCTTCCTCCATCTCCATTCGTGGTAGGTGGATCAGTATATTGGCATTCGGGCAATGGAACCCCACAGAGTCCTGGATTGTTTGCATATTGGCTTGCAGGAAGTGTACTAAGCTGACCCCTTGATGGAATTTCACCTGTCAATTCATTGTTGGAAAGGTCAATTTGGACCAAGAAAGAAAGAAGTGAAAATGAATCAGGAATATGACCCTGCAATCTGTTATGTGATGCATCAAACACTCCCAAATTCTTTAGCCCTCCAAGTGATGAAGGAATCTCCCCCGATAAATGGTTATGTGATATAACAAGAACTTGCAAAGCTATCATATCACCAAATTCATCAGGAATTTTGCCACGGAGCTCGTTGTAAGAAAGATCAAGGTACTCGATAGTCTGATATCGAGTAAAAGCACTAAGAACGGGACCAGAATACAACCGAGTGAAATCACAACTCTTTAGTGAAGGAACCTGTAAAAGCCTTTCAGGATGAATCCCATAGAACTCGAGCAATCCTCCAACACCTCTGCACGAATTTCCCACATTTCGGACAAACACCAAAGTGTTACCTGAGAGAATTCCACTCAGTGCTTTAGCTCCTTGCTGCCTACCAAGTCGAGGTGGGATCTCGCCCGTTAACCTGTTGCTGCTTAAATCTAGCCAAACCAAACTACTGCAGTTGACTAATTCACTTGGAATCTGACCACTCAAACTGTTATTTGCTAGTTGCAAAACAGCCAACCTTGATAAATAACCAAACTCTTTAGGAATCTCACCACTTAGTCCATTGCTTGTGAGGGAAATCCACTCAAGATTACCACAGTTAAACAATTCAGCTGGAATTTTGCCACTCAAGTAGTTATTGTTCAGAATAAGATTCTTAAGATTACTGCACTTCCCTAACTCTGCCGGTATATTCCCATCCAAGCTATTATACCAAGCGATAAGCTGCTCAAGATTCTCAAGCTTTCCTAATTCTGATGGAATTGAACCATTCAAATAATTCAAACTAAAATCAATTGTCTTAAGCTGTGAACATTGAGAAAGTTGAGATGGAATTGGACCATAAAGTGAATTATCTGGTGCTCTTAGCTCCTCCAATGAGGAAGCTCCAGGGCATAAATCAGGTGGTATCATCCCATTAATCATATTGGAGCTGAAGTCAACGACGCGTAGTTTCTTGCAATATGAAAGGGAAGCAGGAAATGCTCCTGAGATTTTATTGCTACTCATTTGTAAAGTCTCTAAAGAACCTAAATTCTGAAGGATAGAATCAGGAAACGGACCGGTTAGATTATTGTTGGATAAATCAAGATTCTGAAGAGAAGAACATGAGGAGAAGGAATTTGGAATTGAACCAGTGATGTTATTATTAGAAAGCTTGAGTTCCACAAGTGAAGTGCATGAGTTTCCAAATTCAGATGGGATCCAACCAGATAAATGATTCTTGGAAAGATCCAATCTTTGTAAGCTTTTAAGCTCACCAAATGAAGTTGGAATTGAACCAGAAAAGGAGTTTTCAGCCAAAACCAATTCTTGAAGTGTTGTGCAATTAGACAAAGAAGCAGGAATTGAATCAAATATTTGATTCCCTGATAAATCAAGATGCAATAAGGAATTACAAGTCTCAATCTTGATATCAGAAATTGAACCTGTGAGATTATTATAATCCATTGCTAAATACTGCAACTTATCTATATGCAACAAGAAATTCTGAGGCAAAGAACCAGTGATATTATTAAAAGAAAGACTAACATATTCAAGATTTGGACATTTTGCAAAGAAATTTTCAGGAACAGAACCTGCAAGTCCAGTGAATGAAAGCTCAAGTTGCTTCAAACTATAAGGGAGTTGACTCAAAGACGTCGAGGCATTTACATAGAAGGAATTCGAAGACAGATTAAGGACAGTTAACATATCTAGAGATGAAAATGGAGAAAAAGAGACTTCTCCAACAAGTTCAGATTGCTGAAGATCAAGATTTGTAACTCTTCCAAGACTACTGCAAGTAACACCATTCCATGAACATGGATTATTTTTAAGCTGCCAACCTGATAAAACTCCACCGGGATCTTTTTGTATCATAGTCTTGAATAGCAAAAGGGCTTCAGCATCAGTTTTAATGGAGGAACTAGCACCGGCTTTTTTCGCTGCAAGAACTGAGACAACAGCCATAAAAATTAATGTTATAGCAAAGTGAAGGGATTCAAATTGGTTTGAATTGGTATTCATGTTGATCATTGGAGAAGATAGGAAAGAAGAGAGAACTTAGAGAGTAAGCTTTAGTGAGTGTAGAAGATGATTGTGTTTTGAGGGAGAATGAATGTCAAAAGGAGCAGAAAAGAGAGTGCTTACTATGATGAGAAATTCTCATGGTGTAAAGCAGAAGAGCTAACTTTTGAAAAAGTAGTAGTCTTTCCTTCTTTTCTTTTTTTGAAAAATGATCCGCTCTCCAAATAATAGTCGAAAAATTTATACATTTTTGTATAGTTTTCGTATATATATACATTTTTATATGTTATATACAAAATATATACAAATTGTATACACTTTTGCGTTTACCGGATGTAAATAAGTTTGGCCGTGATCTTTGCCCTGCTTTTTTCCTTAGTGTGTGTATGTGTATGTGTGTTTTGTTTATTTTCTAATGAAGATTTTTGTAAATTAAAAAAAGGAGGGAACATGGGGAATAAAAAAAAGTAATGAATTGGAGTATTGTACTAAAGTCTTGGTAGGTGATGTAATTAAGTAATTTATTAGTGAATCCAATTACCTATTTTCAATTAATATTCTTCTTTGTTGTCATGTCTTTATAATTTTTTTTCTTTTGTAGGTCCAAATAGTTTGATACTTTAAAGGTCTAGAATTAAATATTTTTTTAAATGATATACATTTGCAATATGTCCATCTTATGTATTATCAAATTCTTTTGAATCATTTTCCTTAAGAGAAATATACTTCTTCTTCTTTTTTGCATAATGTTATATATTTTCTAATTTAACACCAAAAGCATAATGTTTTAGACGTTACAAAATTGTAAAGTAAAGTATAAGAAAATACTAATTCCCATGAATGATATAGTACTTTAAAAAAAACTCTTAAAGATGAAGGAAAAATAATGTACAACTGCTTCATTTTATATAACAATGCAATTATTTAAGGAGTCAGACTAATTTTTACTCCCTCTGTTCACTTTTATTTAGCATATTTTGACTTTTTATGTCCCTTAAAAAATAATAAATGAAGTGTATAATTTATCATGATACACATATTAATTGATATATATTTTATTAGATTTGAGAAAATAATTTGAAATAAGTAATAAATATTATAGATATAACAGGAAAAAAAATTATCTTCTCTTGATATGCATAAAAAGACAAGAAAAAATAAAAATTTATTTTTAATATAGATATCAAGTAAAAGTGAACGGACGGAGTATATCCTGTGTGTTGAGAAATAGTGACCTTACGAAAGAGTTAAAATACAAAGGCATAAAAGAGGGAAGGAATTGACTTTTGGTCAAAGGGCGCATGTGGGGACCACAGACAAAGAGTCTATCCAAGATCGGTGCTACTTTAAGAGGAGAAAAAGGAAAGAGAAGCTTAAAAAGAAAAAGGAAAAATAAATAAACAGCGTTTGATCCAAAATGAACTAGTCATTTCTTGTCAGTGAGCGTGAGAATGTTCCCCAAATCACATATCCTACACAATCTAATTCACTGGATAGCATGTCTTCTTTTTTTCGCCCATATTCCTCGGAAGAAATTTAAAAATAATCAGATTTATTATTAATTATTTAAAATTAATCAGAGTCTTAAACAGTAATAATAATTTAGTCATCTTTTATATAAAAATAAATTTAAACGAAAATACTATTCAAAATTCGAAAAAAAAAATTAAGTATAATATACTGAAATTCCAGTATAATATATCGGTCCAGACTGCATGTTAGATTACTAGCATAATATGCTGGAAGTTCATACACAGGTGCATCGATTTCCAGTATATTATGCTGGAACTTTCTGTGTTGCAGCAAAATAGTGGTAATTTTTTAATAATCTTTTAAATGCTGGCTATTTTTAAATGATCAGTCCGAAAACTGGCTAGCCCGTGCTATTTTTACTTCGAAATCACGTACTAAAAGCCTATTAAAAGGATATTATTCTCCTATCAAATAGATTTATTTACATAATTCAAATCTGAAACTTCTAATTAATGATAAAAAAATCATATTCATTCTCACGGTATTCTTTGGTGGTGACGGGTGAATAGAATATCATCGGTTTCAAAACACCACAAATGTCTTTCTTGTACACCATTAACAAAGAGATTTAATAATTTTAATTATAAAACATTTAATTAAAATTATTCTTTATCTATTAAGTGTCTCATTTAATTAGATTATACCAATCGAAGCGATAAAGAGAAACCCAGCGAAGAAAAAATGACTTCTTATTTTTAAATTAAGTATTTAGAATATATTTAATTTGTCAAAACAATTAATGTTTGAGAATAAATTAATTAATAACAATACAATGAAGTACAATAATTTCGTATTCTATAAATACTCCCCTTGTCTCTTAAAGATTGTATAACTCTTTTAGTTTTTAATGTGAATTTGGATTTCTTAATATTTTAAAATATGATCTATTGATAAATTATATATAACTATTCAAAGGTTTTACCTTATATCACCAACTTGAAGGGTTTTCCGAGGCACATTTTCACCCCAAAAATTCCTTTCTAAAAAAGAAATAAAGAATAAAATATGGATTTGCTGTTGTTATGAAAGGGTAAGAGTTGCATATAAATTATATATCCTTATTAAGTAATGAACAACTAGATGTATATGCAAAATTCCATCACATTTGGAGTTGCTAATAAGACAACAACTCAGTTTTTTAAAAAAAAATTAAATTTTTTTTTATGACGGTGGTGTCTAGATGTGATGACCCGATAGGTCATCTTATGTTTTAGAATCTAATTCTGCGTTCTGAAGCCTTAAATACCTCATTTTAACCTTGCTCAATTTGCGTACGCAGCCCGAATGTTTTTCTAGAAGGCTTATATGTTAAAAATTTATAAACATAAGAATTTTGCCTTAAAAAATCATTTGAGTTGACTTTGGTCAACGTTTTAAAAAAAAGGGACCCGAATCTGTGTTTTGACGATCCCGATGGGTCCATATCATGATTTGGGACTTGGGCATATGCCCGGAATCGAATTCGGAGGTCCCTAGCCCGAGTTATTGATTTTTATCGTAAATTGAAAGTTAAAGGTTCAATGATTTTAAAGAATTGACCGATATTTGAATTTGTTAATATCGGATCCATATTTTGATTTCGGAACCCGCTATAGGTCCATTACTATATGTATGACTGCTTGTCAAATTTGGTGAGAAACGGAGTTGATTTGACGTGATTTGCACGTCCGGTTGTGAAAATAGAAGTTTTAAAGTTTTCATGAAAATTTCCTTTGATTTGGTGTCTGATTCGTAGTTCTAGGCATTATTTGGTGTTTTGATCACGCGAGCGAGTTTGTATGAGATTTTCGGACTTCTTTGCATAATTGGTTTGGATCCCCGAGGGCCGGGTGAATTTCGTATAGGTTACGGATAGTTTTGGACTTAGAAAAATCTGGTTTTCCACAGCTTCAATTGTCATCTGGTTTCCTTCCTCGCGTTCGCGAAGGTACTCTCGCGAACACGAAGAGTGAATTGGAGCTGGGTAGAAGTTCTTCTTCGCGAACGCGAAGGCTAGGTTGCGAATGCAGAGCAATTGGGACTTTAACCTTTGCGAACGCGACCAGCCTTTCACGAATGCGTAGGCATGGGACCTGGGGTAGGGAGAGAGGATCTATACTCTTTGCGAACGCGACACATGGCTCGTGAACGCGTAGGCTAGTGGGTATAAGCCTTCGCGAACATGAAGGGTATCTCGCGAACGCATAGGCTATTTGAGTCGCTGCTTCGTAATCACGGCAGGCCCTTCGTGAACATGGAGAAGGCCTGATGCCAGTGACTTAAAACATAACTGAACACGGGAATTTCCCAATTTTTCATAAACTCTCCATTAGAGCTCGGCCTAGGTGCGAATTTGAAAAGAAAACTCAACACCAATTTATAGGTTTGTACTTGTTAACTCATTTTCTTCCATTTCTAACATCATCCATTAATTCCTAACCCTAATCTTTGTTCTTCCATGGTAGAAATTAGGGATTTAGGAAGAATTGGGTTTTTTTTTTTTGCAAATTGGAGATTTAGACCTCAATTTGAGGTTGGATTTTGATACTAATTACATAATCGGGCACGGGGGTGAATGGGTAAATAAATTTTGGTCCGAACCTCGAATTTTGACCAAGCGGGCTGGGGGTCAATTTTTGACTTCTTGGGGGGAAGTTTGGTAATTCTAAATTTATGCATTGTAATTGATTCCTTTAGCAATATTTGACAAATATTGAGTCGATTGTGGTTAGATACGAGTGGTTTGGAGGCGGATTCTAGAGGAAAAGTTGTGGTTGATCATTGAGTGGTCTTTGGAGAAAGGTAAGTGTTATGTCTAACCTTGACTTGAGGGAATTAGGAACCCTCGGACTATGTGCTATGTGAATTTCATGTGAGCGGCGTATATGCAAGGTGACGAGTGCTTATGCGCCGCTGAATTATCTGTTTTTTTCGCTTTTCCTTAATTGTCTCTTTCCCTGTCTTAATTATTATATGCTCTAAATGTGTTTTCATGCTTAACTACTACATGTTAATCAATATCTTCTCATGTTAATGATGTTAGATGTTTTCATAGTTTCATGATCTCCCGCTATTTGCTTAAGTTGGTTTATTTGCACCTTCTAGTTGTAAAATTCCTGGACGGGTCTCTATGTGTAGTATTGCTTATGTATATTCTCATGTTATAAAAAGTTCCCTATTTAGTTCAGTTTGGTATTTATTAATCGTAAAGGTTTTCCGTGATTTGAATTGTAAATTTTAGTATGCACATTGAGTACTTGATATTGATATGTGGGATCGGGTTGCACGTCGCAACAGGTGAAATAAGAGTGGATTGACGTGGTGGAATAAGAGTGAATCTGTACTGTACAATGGGATCGGGCTGCACGCCGCAACATATGTAATAAGGGCAGATTATTTTGGTGGAATAAGGGTGAATTATGATACCAATATTGTGATATGGTGGGATCGGATTGTGTGCCGCAACACACACACACACACACATACATATATATATTCATTGTTGTTAATGTCGTTATGAGGAAATAAGGGAGGGTTATGTGATGTACGGCGGCATCGGGTTGCGCGCCACAACAACCTATGCATTTTTATTTCCCTGAGTTGTATTAGTTTTACGGTACTTTCTTTTGAACTTAAGGATTGGTAATTCTGAACGTCCTGGCTTATTTCCTGAAGTTTTAGCTATTATTCTCAATTGACTGCTTTATTTCGTTATGCATTTTCTTTTCTGTCTTTATTATATCCAACGTACAGGTTGTAGTGTGAGTGGCCCGCCTTATCCTCGTCACTACTCCATCGAGGCTAGGATCGACATTTACATAGTTGATCACGCCCAACTCTAGTCCTAAAAAGGATAAGCGGTCGCTGCAAATATAATCTGGTCTAAACGTCCGGAGTCGAATCCCACAGAGAACTAAGGTTTCTCTATAACTATTTAGTATCACTAAGAAGACAAGCTCGAATAATTCCTAAGTTATAAATATTAAGATTCTTATATCTAAATAATTAACTAAGAAACTAAAGCGGTAAATTAACAACTAAAGATACTAAAGGCTGGAGACGAAATTTAGGAGGTCTAGAGTTATGATTTCCTCAAATGTTGGAATCTTTCTCGCTATGTTCCCTTCAATTTTGCCTATGTATTCTCTACTGATCGTGAGCATTTTAGATGTCGTAATTTTCTATCGAGCAACTACAACAATTTACTAGACGTATTCTCTAAAACTACGCTAGTTGACTTTATCTAACCGCTCACTATGACCACGTCAAGGCTTTGTTATTTCTAAACCTATCTTTAAACCCGATGTATTGATTTCTCACATACATTAGGAGTGACATTTTTCAACAACCACCTAAATATGTATCCTTTATCAAGCAACACATAATAAATAGGCACAGTCAATCGATGGCCATTCAATCAACTGAAATAAGCACGTAGTTGAACAAATAGACAAATTCAAAGGTTAAATTATATTAAAACATAACAAGAATTCATCCTCCAAGAGGTTCCATCAAAACTCTAGATAAAAAATTGCTAATCATAATAGTATTCATAACTACAATACTAGAATTCATAACCAATAATGAAAATAGGAAGAAGGAAGTGAAAAACTCGTAGAAGAATTCCCCGCCTTGCTCCTATTGTGTTCTTGCCTCCTTAGGTCGAATCTGTGTCAAAAGTCACAAAAATAATATTCTTCTATGTATATATACCAAGTAGGGTCGGTCACAAACACATACAACTTCTCCTATGCGAAAAAAGATACTTTTCCTGGACAGGACATGCGCGGCCACGGATCAACCGCGGATTTTGCCTAGTTCACTGCCTGATTTGCGCGGACGCGCACTTTCCGTGTACTCTCTACTCTGGTCTGTTTGGAATTTGGAAAAACATAAGACATGAAATTTGTATCCCTTTGAATTAGCTTTCCAACCATATATTGTGGAGCCCAAATGTAGTTCTAAGAGAAAAGTTATGCACATTTTACTAAACAGTGTGCAATATGCCTACTCGATTCTTCGTTCGTCCTTAACTATCATTCGTTGATCCCCGAACACGATCCCGTCTTAATTCCTTGGGATTTTACTCATACTTTAAATCTCCAAATCACTTGAATTCATTAACATTTTTATAGCTCGGAATCACTCCTACAAGGCATAAAACACACAATTAGTGCAAAACACTAGCTATTAAAGCTCAAACTCAATTAAAGTGCAGTAAAATAAAGTGTAATAAGTGAATAAAATATGTAATTATATCCTATCATCAACAACCCACATTTAAATCATTGCTCGTCCTCGAGTAATCAAACTACACTTTATATAGACACGACCTTTTTAAACAATTCTTCGAACTCATCACACCAAGAATACCTAAAATAGACTAAGCACAAAAGCTTAACATCTTCACCTCAAGATTGGACTTACAAGTACCACACATTATTCCTAAATCACCCACTTACTCTAAACATAGAGGTCACTGACATTACTTTTCCTTCATGAATCAAGTTCCCTCACACAACAAAAGATAGTAGTTCCACACAATAAAATTTAAGAACACTTAGGAACTCAAGATAGAAAGAATTCACTCACTCTCAGAAATAATATTCATATGGCACAAAAGATGCACCATAGGCTTTCCCATAGTGTACTACTCTACTAATCGAGCTTATTCAGTCTAGGATCAAGTAGGACTTTATTTGGTTGTAATATAGGCTGCTGGACGGGTAGGATACATTTAGATATAAGAGTGACTACACCTCCCTAAGCACTTTAATACATATACTTTAAAATTCAAATCTCATACTTATGTCAAACCAAACTCCACCTTCACATTAATGTATATTACCACATGCTTCTTTAAGCACAATTACATCAAGCGTCACCACTTATCAAGGAATATTTTTGTCACAGCAATACAACTATTTTTTTCCTTTTCTTTCTTTTTTTTAATTCAAGTGGCTCTTACTTTTTCAAAACAGTACATCTTTCTCCTTATTTTATTAGTTCCACTCAAAAGCCAAACCAACCACCCCACTAATTTTTACACAGTTCATAACAATTCAAGTACTCATTAGAGGTTAGAAGGTTCAACTAGATGGTTAATTTAAACAAATGGGTAAGGTTTGTAATGTTGTTGCCAAAGAAGTAGGATTACAGGCTCAAAGGGGTTAACTACGATACATAATAATTAGGCGGGTAAAATATATATATGGCTCAACATAAACACCTATATCACTTCCAAGACTGAACAAAACTACTATTTTGCTTTGCATACACACGGGACAAGTTCTAGACATCAAATGCAATGCACAGAATAACACACAAACCTCACACACACACGGCACATAACTCACTCAAGATTGGTTTCATCAAGACACTCTAGTCAAAGCAGTTAAGCAAAGTTAAGCTTATATAATTTAAGGTACTTATACAAGAGTAAAAACTGAGCCTAAGTGTCACAACCAAAGTACTAACTATTCTCAAGGCATAAAAAAGTCAAGAGATATTGCTTCAATTCAAAACACAACACAATGGCTCCTATTCCTAAAAAAATAAAACTAGCTACATCCGGTTCAAACAAAACCCTTGGAAAAAATCACGGCACAAAAAAAAAAACTAAGGGGGAATTGCTACACTACCTAACAATAAAACTAACTACACCCGGTTCAAACAAAACCCTTGGAAAAGAACCGTAGCACAAGAAAAAATCAAGGGGGAATTGCTACACTACCTAGCAAAAGAAAATCTTTTTCTCTTTTTTCTTTCGACTTAAATCCCTCAAGAAAATTGTCTAATAGATCAATCGTCGGGAAAAATCCAATCTTTTCTGTTTTTGTAAAAAAAAAATTATTCAATTAAACTAATACAACTAAAATAGCATGGAGAGTCACCTAAACAATCTCCTCACCTCACACTCAAAATTGTGCATTATGCCCAATGAACACCTATAAATATAAGAGGTTAAAAGAAACTCCCTGGTAGGCCAAAGACCGAAGCACTAGTAGCTCATGGGTTACTCAGACTTCTCACAGGCCTGATCCTTCGTGTGGTTACCTCACACTTAGTTCCAACCATATGGTTTATTGTTGCATCCTTCCACTAGCTTTGCTTACTCCTAGAAAATCAAAAATTGACACTACAAAAATAATAAAATTTTCAAAAAATTAAATAAAATAAAAGAAAGTAGTAAAGCTGGGTTTCCTTCCAACAAACGATTGATTTAACGTCGTGGCACGACGTGAACTACTTTTTTGCCTCCACATTGAACTTATGAATTGGACCCCAAGTTTTGATTCTGATCTATGATCATGCTCTTGAGGCGATACAAATTGTTGTGAGCCAAAAGTTAAATGATTCTTTATGCACCTTTTGGCTTTCAACCGAGGAGTGTCACCTTGCCTAGACGGTCTTGAAAATTTTAGAATATAGCGCTCATCTACCTCGTCCTTTGACTCTTGCATTGGCTCAAACGGATCAATTTCCATTTCACCATCTGAACATAATGTAGATAAGTGTTTGGAATGAAGTCCAACGCGCTCAAATACATGAACTTCAAGATTTTTAACCTCCTCAAAACCAATCGCACTAGCGTCAACTAAATTTGTATCTTCAACGTCCCTGGTTGGATCTAGTATTACTTCTTCAACATCAGCATCCTCAAATTCTTAGTTGGTTAGATTGGTTATGTTCTACTCTGACCTCCTCCATTAGAACCTCAATTTCGGTATCTAATGCATGCTCTTCTTGGCTACTATCCACAATATTGGCTTGTTGAGCATTAAATGCTTCAACTAGTTGAATCACTTGTGCCTCCATGTTGCGAATAACAACATCTTGCCTTTGTATGTGCAGTTATTTCTTATTATTTTGTTCCACAAGGCACTTTAACATATCCTTGATCTCATTCAGGTCATCATCCCTGGGTTCCTTGTTCCTATTAACTTCACAAGAAAATGACGAACCATCAAAGTAAGGGGTAGGGGGAGGATAATAAATATAAGCACAACCATGAAAGTGACCATCTTGACCACCACACATATCACACACATTCCACACATAAGATTGAGTTGGTGCACATAACTCGCTCACGAAAATATTGTGATAATTTTGCAATGGGTGGTTTTCTTCACAATATGCATAAGGAGGATTAAAAGTAGAATTGCCAACATCAAAACTCTCATAATTCTAAGATGCCATGTTTTTAAAATCAACAAGTAACACCCAATAAAAAAATCAAATACAAAATATAAAAATAAAAGTTTAAACTTGAAACCTAGCAATATGTACACCTACAGCTACACCGTTAGTTCCCCGACATCGATGACAAAATTTGATCACGCCCAACTCTAGTCCTAAAAAGGATAAGCGGTCGCTGCAAATATATTCCGGTCTAAACGTCCGGAGTCGAATCCCACAGAGAACTAAAGTTTCGCTATAACTGTTTAGTATCACTAAGAAGACAAGCTCGAACAATTCCTAAGTTATAAATATTAAGATTCTTATATATAACTAATTAACTAAGAAACTGAAGTAGTAAATTAACAACTAAAGATACTACGGATTGTAGATTAAATTTAGGAGGTCTAAAGTTATGATTTCCCCAAATGTTGGAATCCTTCCCGCTATGTACCTTACAATTTCGCCTATATATTCTCTACTGATCGTGAGAACTTTATATGCCGTAATTCTCTCTCTCGAGCAACTACAACAATTTACTAAATGTATTCTCTCAAACTACGCTAGTTGGCATTATCTAACCGCTCATTATGACCACGTCAAGACTTTATTATTTCTAAACCTACATTTAAACTCGCTGTATTGATTTCTCACATACGTTAGGAGTGACGTTGTTCAATAACCACCTAAATATGTATCCTTTCTCAAGAAACATAAACTAAATATGCACAATCAATTGATGGATATTCAATCAACTGAAATAAGCACGTAGTTGAACAAATAGACAAATTCAAAGGTTAAATTATATTAAAACATAACAAGAATTCATCCTCCAAGAGGTTCCATCAAAATTATAGATAGCAAATTAGCCAATCATAATAGTATGCATAACTACAATACTAGAATTCATAACCAATAATGAAAATAGGAAGAAGGATGTGAAAAATTCGTAAAAGAATTCTCCGCCTTGCTCCTATTGTGTTCTTGCCTCCTTAGGTCGAACCTGTGTCAAAAGTCACAAAAATAACATTTTTCTATGTATATATACCAAGTAGGGTCGGGCCCAAACACATACAACTTCTCCTGCACGAAAAAGGACACTTTTTTCTGGACAGGACGTGCGCGGCCACGGATCAACCGCGGATTTTGCCCAGTTCACTGCCTGATTTGCGCAGTCAGTGCGCAGTCAGTGGCGGATGCGCACTTTCCACGCACTCTTCACCCTGGTGTGTTTGGAATTTAGGAAAACGTAAAACATGAAAGTTGTATCCCTTTGAATTAGTTTTCCAACCATATATTGTGGAGCCCAAATGTTGTTCTGAGAGAAAAGTTATGTGCATTTTACTAAACAGTGCGCAATATGCCTACTCGATTCTTCATTCGTTCTTAACTATCATCCGTTGATCCCCGAACACGATCCCGGCTTAATTCCTTGGGCTTTTACTCATATTTCAAATCTCCAAATCACTTTAATTCATTATATAACATCTAGATAGCTCGAAATCACTCCTACAAGGCATAAAATACATAATTAGTGTAAAACACTAGTGATTAAAGCTCAAATTCAATTAAAATGCAGTAAATTAGAGTGTCATAAGCAACTAAAATACATAATTATAGCCTATCATCAAGAGTACATAAGGTCGGTTGTACTCATATTGCACTCTGCACTTGTGCAGATTTTAGCATTGCTCCTAGTTGATCGAGAGGCGTAGTAGCTCAGACTGGTTCATTGGAGACTCAAGGTAGATCTGTTGGCGTCCGCAGACCTTGAAGTCCCCTTCTATCTTCTCCTATTTTTACTTTTTCTTTCCGTTCAAACATTTGTATTTCTTTCAGACTTTGTTTGTAGAAAATCCTAGAAGTTCGTGAATTGTGACTCCAGATATGGATTGTAGTAAATATTATGTGCATTTATATCATTCTGCACTCGCTTTATTTCGTTTTGGCTTAATTGACTTCATTTATTGAAATTGAATAGTAATTGGTCTAACAGTTCTCTAACGTTGGCTTGCCTAGCAAGTGAAATGTTATCCGAATGTGGAAATTCTAAGTCGTGACACTAGATCAACTTGTACGTACCTTAACAATTTCATTGAATACCTACTGCTTCCCACCAATACATGTGTCGGATAACTCTGGCCACCAAAATTTAGATAAATAGAAAGAAAATCAAAAAATCCCAAATTAAAGAATCTAATCAAGATCCAAATTGGGATATATTCAAATCTAATTTTACTCTGCTTTACTGAAGATATGGTGTCAAGTAGGGTCTCCAACTTCTTTATATTTAGAGAAGGAATCATTAACATAGTGCAAAGGCTTGATATAACCAATAATAAAAAGGCTGTTTTCAGGTTAAAAAGAGCTTTTTTATATTTAAAAAAATTGACGAGGGGCCCACAAAGGAACAACATCAATGAGCTCTTATGGTTAATGGCATAGGTGGCTATGATTATCACATTTTTGGCCCCTTTTCCCTACTTTTTTCTTTCCTAGTGATTAAATAAATGAATAATTAACCAAATAAAAGATTGAATAAATAAAATAATAATAAAAATGTAAAAAAAAATTTAATCCAAGATTCAAAACCTTGTGGTTTCTCTTAAAGTTAACTTTTTACTAGCTGGTTATGAGCCCCACGAATTTAATTTATCCATTATAATTTAATATATACTATTGCAAGATCAGCATGCTTGGGATCCTTGGACCATTGATATTGTGGCCTCTTTTCTGGCAATTTCTTTTTTGCATAGCATAGGAATTAATTATTACTATTTGTTTACATCCAATGAATCTATGTATTTGAGAGCATGCACAGAATTTGATAACATTCTAAATGCTGTGTTATGATTTGAACGACAGAAAATATTTTTCTAATATTTTCTCAATCCTAAAATTTATGTGTCGTACTATTTTTTTAATCTGTCCCAAAAAATATCATACTTTTTTATTTAAAAATAATTTAACTGTAATATTCTCATTTTTTACAGCTGCATTTATGCCTATGGCTTGTTTTAAATTTTGGACTACAAATTTTAAAAAATTTGTGTCTAGTTAAATATTGTCACATAAATTACGATCAAGGGAGTACTTGTTTTTAAATTATCTATGTTGTTGCATGTTGGCGTTCGATTCGATCAAAAGGATCTTTTAATCTATAGTCTGCGTTTGCACACAATGGTACTCGGATTTCTCGCTAGCTCAATGTAATATGACTTGTTCTATGCTTATTTGCGTTACTACTCCTTGAATTTGATATCTTATGTGTCAATTTGTTACTTTTTTGGCAATTGACTATATGTTAAGGTAAAACTTGTATGAGCTAGCCACTTTTAGACTGATTTTTGAAAAATAGCTAATTGAAAATTTATGAAAAAGTAGCCAATTTTAATGCGAAACGTAACGACAGTGTCATAAATTTCGTACTGAACAAGTAAAATTTTTGGAATATCGTCTTGATTTTTGAAACCTGTGATAGTGCCACATAAGTCGAACTTTCTATTGACAATATCTTCGATTTTGTCCGGGATATTGTAATGGAGTTTTACTTTTTAAAGTTTAAAATACAAACATTGTCATGGTCTCATGAATGAAAGAAAATTGGCTATTTTCAGTGGCTTTTGGATATGTGGCTATCTGTTAGTTACAAATCCAGCAAATGGCTATATTTGAACTTTACCTTATGCTAAGGAGCCAACAAATATGACACTTTATGAGGTGATCTTTTAACTTTTGATCTCGCTTGCAGCCTAAGCAGAATTTTAAGGTCAAAATTAAAAGTGCTGCCTATAAGACAAGTGAAGGGTAACACTTATTAAATTTGAAATTTTACCCATGGAATAAAGGAAAGTTTAGCAAATACCTATGCAACAAAAAATAATTATACCTGCCCTTGCCCATCCCATTTTCCCCTACCCTTTTTTTTTTTAATTCCCAGCCAAATGAGGTCAAACTAAAGCTAAGTCAAATCAAGTGAAGCCAAGCCAAGCCAAGCCAAGCGAAGCGAAGCTAAGCAAAACCAAATAGACAAAATACGTGTGATGAGTAGGTTGGGTAATTAATTTTAATTGAGTAGATATATATTGTAAGTAGTTTTCAAATAGGTAAAAAAGGAAAATTACTTCAAAGTTTAACGGGTATTTTAGCATAAATTTTAGATGATCACTTAAGACGTAAAACGGGTCCATCATGCTTTTTCCTCCATATATAATCATCTCAATATAGGTTTTTTGACTACCTCAAATTAGGGGTGAAATACACAAATAACCCTTAAAGTGGACGTTCTTGAAAATTTATGCAAAATACTCATTGAGCTTAAACTAATTATCATTTTCTACCATTTGAAAACTAGTTACAATATATACGTCCAATTAAAACTAACTACCCAACCTACCTGCCGATCCAACTTTTCTTACTCATTTGGCTTAACAAAGCTTGAAGTGGATTGAATTGACTTGGCTTAATTTAATTTGACGTGGCTTGGCTTGACTTGATTTTAGTAGCTTAGTTCGTCTTTATTTGATTGGAAGGGCTGGACAGTAAAAAGAAAATAGGTAGGGGAAAATTTTTACGGGCAGGGGATGGGCGAGTATTTGCAAAAGATCCTCAAAATCATAAGCTAATGATATTATTAGAGTAAATAGTAATACGCATTTTCAGTAAAAAATACTCGGATATTATCAATTACCTTACCCTAAACTTTGACGTTCCTCTTCTTACGTTTGTTCTACAATTTTTTTTTTAATGTTTGAGATTACTAGGACTTTCTTGAAGTCCTATAATCTATTAAAGCATTCGTACTTAGAGAAATATTTTTTCTCTTGTGAATATAAAAGTTACCATTTTAACCGTTAGAAAAGTGTCACCATCCTATCCATTCATCATAATGAGATTTATTATTAGTGTTGTATTTAGTGGACCCTTCAATAAAATAACATTATTGGATTCATGAGTGGATTTTTTCCACACAAAATCTTGCTCAATCCACTCAAAAATTGCATTGTCTTCTTGACGTAGAAGGGAATATTGACTTAGAAATAAAGGAGTTTAAACTCGGTGTATAGATAGTGTACTTAGTTTTTTATGCCTTCAGAGAAAGACAAATCAAAATAATTCCCAATTATGGTTCTTGCGGATAGTCAAGTGCGACGGTCAGCTCAGTCAGAGCAGAAGCGGTCAGGCAAGATTATCGTCAGACAATGTAGTGCAAGCGACGGGTAGCGCTTGCCATATGAAGAAGGCGACTACAATGGGAGACGAAGGCGATGTGGGCTTGCCATATAGATGTAGCGCTTGCAAGGCAATTCAGACGACGTTAGCAAGATGTAGCGCTAGCTAGGTTAGGGTAGCGCTTGCCATAAAAAAGCTAGCAAGAAAGCAGGTCAGGCAGGCGAGCGATAGTACAAGCAAGCTAACACGCGGGCGAGGTTAAAGGGGTCTTGCGATTATCCATATAATATACAAAAGAAAAACCTCCAAATATTTGAGATCAGTACAAGTAGGTCGGGATGAGTAGACAGAGAAAACTCGTGGGGTGACACATGGTTGTATTGGTGAGCTTTGGACTGGAGATTGACTTAGCGTGCTTTCATAGCTCATGGTGCGCTTTATTTCTTCGAACCTTTTAATTTGTTATATATTGCTCTCTAACTATAGATCAGATACAAATAGTGCTAGTTGGCGAAGTGTGATTATATCGACTTATAACTAACATATAATTGTTTATATCAAATTTGATGTAATTACTTATAAAAGTAGAGTACATAACTTACTATAATAACAAAATTGAAAAATTCGATACAATATCAATGTATAGCTTATTTGGAGAATTTTCTTTGGTTATTACTTTAAACCAGTGCTTCTATGTCGTCACCTAAAAACATGGTTTGATGCTTAACTGTAGTAATTTATATTTTATCCTCTTTTAATGTCAATTTACGTAATTGTCAGGGTAAATTACACTAACTTCTCTAAATTTGGATGGAAAACTGAAGAGACCTTTTTCTAATTTTAAAATATAAAAGAACTTTTAAAAGATTATTCGACATACATGATTCTTTAAAAAGGGATCAGTGTCGAAGCCACATGGTCACAAGAGTGGTCAGTTGACGACCCTTCGTAAAAAATGTACTGTGTATATATGTAAAATATTACGTTTTATAGGTATATAAACATACTGAACACCCTTTGTCAAGAATTCTTTTTCATTTTTTTTAACTTTGAATATCCTGAACATACTAATTCCGCCGCTGCAAGGAGTAGCTTAACTTTTCCCCCAAACTAGTTGTGACTTAACTACATTATATATGTATTTATCATGATACAGTCATTGCTTTATGTATTAATTAAACTAAACAGATTTCTCATGACAATTGATGGTATACCAATTTCAGAATCAAGAAAACATTCTACCAATTTCATAATAATGATTTATTATGTTGTTCGCGTTCTTTAAAAATATCATTAGATGTGTCTTAGAACCTCTAAAAATAGTGCGATTCTTAAGAATTCACCACGAATGTGCCAATATTTTTAGAGAATCAGAGCAATATGAATGATTTTTTTATGTTCTAACACTTCATCCTATTTATTGCTAAAAGTTCATCTAATTGACAACGTAATAACTCACCTCCATCTCAAGTTTGAGATAAGTTTGGTTATTCAGATAAAATTATTTAATAAAATTCACTTTCGTTTGAATTTTAAACAAATAATAACAGGCAGACATTTGATGTAAAATATAGTAACCAAACAGTAAATTTAGAAGATAATCTTAGTGCCTTTGTTTAATGATTGAAAGATAATTTTGACTGTTCAATGAGCATGACTTGTGAATAGTCAAAAGAAGGAAATACTTTTACCCTCACATTAAAAAACAAGAATTTTTTATTAATGGTGAAGACAATGTTAACTCATTGGCATATTATGGATGCAATATATTGTTGCTAATATCTAAAAAGATAAGAGAAAACAAGAATTATAGGAACACAAAAAAGATAAATAAAAAAAGGAAGTTGTTTGACTTAAAAAGAATCTTTATCACGCTTGCAATTATTGATTATTGGATCCCACATAAATCCTGTCATGGACAACATAAATTTACTTTTACGAAGGTGTGCAAAGAATAGTTGTATTTGGTAGATATTTATTGCTACTTTTTTTGGTTCGGAAATAGATAAAATTTCTCTATTCTTAATAATCAAAACCTTTTGGTTTGAATAGAATGTAAATTACTGGCAAAATTCACTTCTCCGTTTAATGAGCCACTTGACCACGAATTGACTCTCTTTATATTCTATTTTTATTATTCGTTCTCTTTTTATGTGGAACCATTAATATTTTTATTGTAAATGAATATTTTAGTTATTTTTAATTTTTTTTTAATTAAATACGTCAACTTCTTATAATTATTTTTTATATTTTTATTCATTAACTCATGTCTATTTATAAAATCAATTTCAAAATCTAAAAGTACTTCACACTTGATACTTATTTGTTACTCTTAATTAGCTAAATCAAAACGGCTCTGAGATTCCATCCAAAAAGTTAATGTTGTAATGCAAGACCTTTGTAAATTAGGAACCAAAAAATGTAATTTTCTTTTATTATTATAAGTGAATATTACTACTGAATTCAAACTTCTCACGGAAAAAAGTATACACTCTTCCAAAAATTTCCATCAACAGTAAATGGCACAAACCATTAAAAGGATAATTTAAACTAAACATAGATGCTAGTTTCGACAGTAACAAACAAAAATGTGGCCTGGGAGGTGTATTCAGGAATGCCAATGGACATTGGATAGTTGGCTTTGCAAAATCATCTCATGCTCGTGGATCATTACAAGCAGAAATCAAGGCACTGCTAGAAGGACTCAAAACAACATATAATTGGGGAATGTTCCCTCTTGAAATAGAGACAGACTCCACAGAGGTGATCCAGTCAACCCAACAAGGCAATAGATTATTTGATAACATTGTTAATAAATGCAGGTTGTTAATGCACCAACAGAAGGAGATAATCCTCCGGCACACGTTCAGGCAAGGGAATAGCGTAACTCATCAAATGGCAAAGAAGGTTGCTGATCTAACGAAGGGGAAGAAGACTTTTGTTAAACCACCATCTTATGCAAAATGTCTTGTGGAAAGTGAACTAGTAGAACAATCTGTTTTTGTGAAATTTCTATCTTATGATGCTTGCAAAACTTTAGCAAGCTTAGACAATCAAAGTGTCCTTAGTGACACAAACTATGACAGTCATGTACTGAACATTACTTAGCTTTCTCTCTCTCTCTCTCTCTCTCTATATATATATATATATATATTTCCTGTTTTTTCAAAGAATATTACTATTAGATAACTCCGTTATACATATCGTAATTTCACTAAATTAAAGCAGAATCAAACTCTCTATAATATGAAAAGGAAACTAATTTAAGTTTAAATATAAAATATGATGAACTAAGATAATAAAATTCAAACTCTAGTGTCATGGTCAAAAGCTAGATAATCGTTATCAATTATGATAAGTAGGATCTTATTGGTTGAGTACAAATTTTAATAATTGAAATGACTTACACTTCATTTTGCTTTAGCTTTTTTAGTTTTTCCCCTCCTTTAATATTTATCTCCTATTTCTCTTAATTTTGGGAAAGCATTATTATTATGGTGATAATGGGTGGGGCTTTTTATGCAAAGCAAAAGAAAATTAAGAGGTGAAGACTAAATATTGTCTTATAGCATGCCATTGTACAGTTGTTATGTCATATTCCACCTTGATTTTTTTTTTCTTTTCTCAACCCAAAAGAAAAAAAAAGTGCAAATGATTGATGATGGCCCCCAAAGTACAAATTTCATATTTTCCCCTACTACCCTCCACCGTTTATTTAACGAGTTTTGTGCACGGTAGAAAATATTGGATTATAAAAATAACTATTTAGAGTCAAAATATAAAGCAATTGACCATAGTCAAGGGGTAAAAGTTTACATGCTAGAGTCTTGTATTTATTTATTTGATGTAAAAATTAGCAGTGGCTAAATTTTAAAATGTTACAGATAATAAGTTTTTTGACATATGTTTAGTGTTATGACCAAACATCAACAAATAATAAATTTTCTATAACTGATCGATACAAACATCAACAACTTTGAATTGGACCATTTTTGCAAAAACTTCACTTTAACCAAATTTAACAAATCACTCCTAGAAGTAGTTGACGATTTTTTAAAGATCGTTTTTGAAGGAGAGAAAAAATCACAAATAAGTGGTAATTAAATTAAATTATTCAAATTAATAAGTCGATGTGAATATAAGTTTTAAAGATAGACACTCTATCCATAATTCGGCACTCACTTCAGTACTTACGTAGGCCCATAAGTCTTTCTTAGGTCTGGTCTTGTAGGCCCATTTCGAAGGGAAGTTTGGGCCTAGTTCATAGCCTTCAAGGTATGAATGTCAATAAGCCAGGTTAGGAAACATTTACGCCCAAAAATAATAACAGATAAAATATATCTTTTATATAAATAAATTATACGCTTTTTGGCTAGTGAATACAATTATTTTTGAGCTGATCTGTATTTTGCCCTTATTTAAACCCATCTAATATCTTTATCTCCTAATGTAGGGAAAAAGAATAGCATTTATTCGTCTACTTTTAAATATTTTTTACATTAATTTAATTCACATTTTTTATTTACATGGCCTGATATTTCGAGGAAGTGAACGCACGTGGCATGCCGCTTCACCACCTTAATGCTATTTACCTCCTCCCTAAATACCATCTCTTTACCTTCGTTTTCTTCCTCTTCTCTTTCATACAACATTTGCTCCTTAGTTTCTTTCAAATGTAAAATTGCATTCTAATTCTTTTCACCCATTGAATAGAGGGGAATCTAAACCTTAGTCTCTAAAGAAAAAAACTCGAATTAGTATTCTTTTCGAACTTGAAGATTGTGTTGCTTCTTCGGCACATGCGGATCTAGGATTTCAGTTCTATAGGTTCAACATTTAAAATTATGGGTTCATATCTATTATTTATTATAATTTTAGTGATTTCTTACGCATAAATTTATGTTCCGCGTTGAAAATACTGGGTTCAGTTGAACCGGCTAGTTATATGCTGCATCTGCCACTGTTCTTAGGCGACATATGGTTTGTGAAACAAATGTTTCTGAATTTTTTTTTCTTTGCTGTTTCAAAATATCTAAATTTTGGAAACTGAAAACGAAAAAGAGAAGACTTATGTGAACTTTTAAGGAAAATAGATTCTACTATAAATTTGATGTAATTCCTACTTGTGCTATTTGTTAAAAATTCCTTCCTTTTGAAACACCGTTGTTTTTTCATGATCTTTTTTCTTCTTTCACCATCTAAGCTCCAGGTATAACCCAACCGAAGTTGCTCTATGGTTTGTAATTTTGTTTGTGGGTTATTCCAACTATATATATGGAAAGAATCAGTTGTTTTTGCCTTTTGTTTTAATTTTCTGGAAGTTTTTCTATAAAATACCAAACATTATACTCTAAAAAAAAGAAGTTCAAATTAGGAGGTAAAATATGATTAGGGTGGTGAGGTGGCATGTCACACGGCGTCCACCTCAGATCTATATTAAAAGTATAGGTAAATTTGCATACTTCGCTAATAGTAGTGGTATCTATATTATAAAAGTATCTATATCCTGGCAGTATAAAAGAGGTTATTTAAATAAAATTTAAAATTAGAGAAGTAAATATACCTTTTTCATTAGGTAACTAGAATATTCAATCCCATGCCACTTGATAATTAGCTTCAGCCACTTGATAATTAGCCACTTGATAATTAGCATCTTGTAAATCTATTTCATTCTAAACTTAAATGATGTCAAGCTACAAATCATGTGTACGAATATTTACAAGTAAAATCAAATCAGCAGCCACAATGAGATAATAGATATATCAAAATGTACAATAATCTTGCTTTCCCATCAACCCAACTATACTATCCTCACCAGCATATTAGTGGTGGATCGAACTGAGACTCTCTTCGGCCTGCTCTCCTCAGTATCTTCAATAGCATGAATTCTCTAAGTAATACGAATGATCTCCTCAAGAGGAAATACAATATTTGCCTGTATATATATTGTATCATTCAGATCCTCATTCAATAATGACATCAACTTAAAATCATTGTATGTGTAAATGCAGACGAGGGGGCGAATCGAACTCGACTTGTAGTTAAAGGAATTTTTACACGAGAAACATATTTTTTCAAATAAAAATTTTGTTAGAAGAACATAAAAACGTAAAAAAGAAACACATCTCCGAGACCGATATTAGTATATGAGCCTCTAGAATTTGTTGTGGTTGATGCCTTATCCAAATCCTCCTCCTGTTGTAGCCCTTCATTCAACGACGACTCAATGGAGTTAGTAGCTCAAAGTAAAATAAAAGGTATTAAGCCTCTTTAAATAGAATCTTTATATGCAAAAAATAGTGTCATCTTTTTTTATTTTTCTACATTGTAATATACAAGATATAAAACCTCTAAGTTTCCATAGTAATATTATTATTTATGTTGATAAGATTAATTCAAGTTAATAAGATGTTAGGCATGTATTTGTAACGTATTACCTTGGATCTTATTGCTAAAAAGATTATTGAATAATATGATGATTTTAGTACTTTAATGAAAGCCCTAAATTTTAATTGTTAAAAAAATAGGCAGACAAATATTTCCACTATTAAGAAAAAGGAGTAAAGATGACAAAGCCAAATTTGCATATATCAACTAATTGACCTGATGCCGTTATCTCTAGTAACTAATTGTATTCAATACTCCCATGCCTAGTGGAACATCAACTCAATACAATAAGGTGAAAGAGTACTACGTCACTTGACGAAAAGCTTTTTGTAAATTTCAAGCTTCAACCACCAAACTTTACGGTGGGCGGTATGTAGCGTCATCCTTAACCAAAAGTCTCGAATAATAATTTAGTGAATTTTCAAAACCGGGAGAAAAATGTCCTTTTTTAAAATTTTGGCTCATTGAAAGGAAGTCTGAAAATTGATAATAAGGTTTGGAGGCATGATTTTTCCTCTCGGCACACGTTTAGCGAGTCTTGCTAATGTGCATGCATAGTGAGAAATTGCCTTCTACCACCATCGCGCCTTCACCAACGACACTGTCTGAAATAACACCGGCAAGTAGAATTCAATCACAATTGAGGCCATTATACAATTCAAATCCATCCGTGTGGAACCAAAAATTGAGGAGAAGAGTGAGTATTAGATAAATCCCGCTGGGAAACGTGTTGCGAGAAGAACGAGGATAGAGATTCTTCGTCGCCTAAAATTTTCTGACCTAGAAAATTCCACAACACCAATTCCTGTTGCTGCAAAATCCCCTTCGACGGTGGAACAGGAATCTTCCCCAAAGAAAGAGAAGCCCTACCAGAGGAATCGGAGTTCACAAGTGGGTAAGGTCCTTACCTACATTCCTCCTGCTTTGCATGGTGATACCTTTGTGGTTGAGATTGTTGAGGAGGATATCAGAG
Source organism: Nicotiana paniculata (assembly GCA_005239505.1). Taxonomy (NCBI): domain Eukaryota; kingdom Viridiplantae; phylum Streptophyta; class Magnoliopsida; order Solanales; family Solanaceae; genus Nicotiana; species Nicotiana paniculata. The sequence continues at coordinate 28,675 of ML329706.1, forward strand.
AACAACAAGAATATTGGGGTTCATATCTAATATGGTATGTTTTGGGGTGATACTCTGTTTTTTAAATCCATGGAGAACTATGTGGAAAATGTGGGAAATTTTGTTACCATACCCAAAATCCTATTCCATGACATTGGATACCACATATTTAGGTTTGATACTATGAGTGATAGGGATCGAGTTATGCAATCTGGTCCTTATACATTATAAGCCATTTATTTTGTAGAATTGGTCTATTAATTTTGTTTTTGATCCTGACTGTTTGACTGTGATTCTATTATGGGTGAAGTTTCGTAGCCTACCTGTTTGCTACTGGTCCACTGAATCTTTAAGTAAATTGGCTAGTGTTGTTGGTCGCCTATGTACAATGACCTGTTTCCAGCTGAGATGGATCGCATTTCCTATGCTGAAGTACTAGTAGAGACAAATATATCCCATCCTCCGCCTAATATTATTGAACTCCGTACTCCAACTGGTGTTATTAATAAGAATATAGAGTATGATTGGAGACCAAAAAATTGTACTGATTGTGCTAAAGTCAGCCATACCACTGAGGAATGCAGACTAAGGAAGACTCCGGAGGAAAATGATGGTTTTGTTGAACAATCAAGGAAGGACAGAAGAGCTAGGAAGAGGAGGAAGGTGGTGGCTAAATTGGTGGCCAAGGGACAAACCACTAATACCACTGATCCAACTTCTTCCAAAGCACATGAGAATGACATTGAACCACAGGGTACTACTCTTTCTTTAGCAGAGGAGGAATTACCAATTCTAACAGCACCTATGAGAAACACAGGTTCACATAATCATCGTAAAAAGGTTGTTGATGGTGGGTTAAATGATCAACCACATACAAACCAACCTTGTGAGGTAGTCTATAATCTCATGTTTAGTCGATTATTACATTCCAATTTACTGCACTTTAGTTGAGTTTGAGCTTTAATCGCTAGTGTTGTATTTTATGCCTCGTAGGAGTGATTTTGAGCTATGTAGATGTTATGGAACAAATTCAAGTTATTTGAAGATTTGAAGTCTGAGTAAAACCCCAAGTAATTAAGCCGTGTTCGGAGATCAACGAATGATAGTTTAGAACGAACGAAGAATCGAGCAGGAATACTGCACAGTGTCCAGTAAAATACACATAACTTTTTTCTCGGAACTCCGTTTGGGCTCAACAATATATTTTTGGAAAGTTAATTCAAGGGGATACAACTTTCATGTTTTACATGTTTTCAAATTCTCAACAGAACATGGTGAAACATGTGCATAAAGTGTACGGCCGTGCACTGACCGTGCATATGGGGCAGAACAGTGTGAAAAGTGCGCGGGCACACTTCCAGGTGCACGGCCGTGCACTTCCAACTCCGAAAAAGTGTCCTATTTCGCGTAGGAGAAGGTAAATTTATTTGGACCAACCCTACTTGGTATATATACATGAAAAAAATGGTATATTGAGGACTTTTAACACATCTAAGACCTAAGAAGGCTAGAGAGAAGGTGGAGAAGTCAAAGCACAAGAAATTCATCATTCAATCCCCACTCAAGACAAAAGTTTGTATCGTTTAATGCTTTTCTTTATATTTGTGATGAATTACTCAATATATATGGAGTAGTTCTCTTTATGGATTGATGAATTTGGTGTTTCAATGATTATTTGTTGATATTAACTCTAATTTTATGTATTGAATTATTTTGGGTGTTTTAATTATTGCATCTAGTCACATGTTCATGTAATCGAGAGAGGCATAACTTGTGATATTTTTGCTTCATCTTGTTGGTTGAATTCATTTATTCCTCTTCGCAATTGAAAGAGGCTAGTTGAATTATTGTTTAGACCTAGTTAGGTGGATGATCAAAAGAGGTTCTCCTAAAGACCAATCCACTACGAATTCGTGTATATCTTCACCGAGCGTAAATTGGTTCATATTGTGAGGTTGAGACTTCATAGAGAGAGGAGTTTCTACTAAACGTTTGAACTAATAATTGAGTGAATTCGAGAGACTCACTTGAATATTAGAAGTAAATTAACTAGAGTTAAGTCCAAGACAATTATCTTGCACCTATCCAATCAACCCTATATTCTACTGATATCTTCTTGCTTACTTTTGTTCAATTGTCATTAGTCAATTAGATCTAGAGTTTTAGTTAATTTTAGTTCTTAATCATATAAATCTCAATTGTTGATCATCTTTGATAGCAATTGAGATATAAACTACGAAATTACAGTTTAACTTCAATCTCAGTGGATACGATATTTTGAATTACTATATTCAACTAGCGGGAATATTTAGTATGTGTTTCCATCTCGTCACCTAGCTTCTCCCCTAGCTAGTGGGGAACCACCAACATATTTAAGGTACTGACTCAAAGCCACATATCACCTGATGTAGGGGAGGCTGACACATGCTAGTTTAAACCTCCATGATCATCAACACCTGGAACATTAGAGAGCTAAAAATGCCCTTCAAACAGAAGGAGATGACTCTCTTTCTAAAGAAATAAGGGTCCAAGAAAATAAATCTAGGAATATTACTCAGAAGGTAGCAAAGGACTGGTAGGCTCAATACAATTGTGATCATTCTTATAATGGTCGTATTTAGATACTGTGGAAACCTCATATACATGTCCAAATTTTAGAGTTTGATGCCCAGTTCATTCATTGATTAGTGCATCACTCTACAACTGAATCGCTTGTATTTGGTGACCTCAACAATGTGCTGCATTAAGAGGATAGAATTGGGCCTCTGTCACAAAGGCAGAAACTCAAAGGATTTAAGGAATTACTGGATAAACTACAATTTACTTAAAGCATAGGATGATACTTTACATGGTGTAATAAAACAGATGACAACTCAAGAGTGTATAGCAAGATTGATTGGGCCTTTGGAAATTACAAATGGCTACTGAACTACAGCTATATTGAAGAGACTATCTAAATCCTGGAGTGTTTGACCATTCTCTAATTTTTCTCAAGTGTAATTTTGCAGATCAACATAAGAAACTACATCCTAGACCATTTAATTTATATAATACAATCTTACATCACCCAAAGTTTGCAGGGATTGTGAAAGGGGTGTGGAGAGAGGAATATAGGAGTAGTGATGCCAAGAACATGGTAGAAATTTAAAAGATTGAAGGAGGCAGTGAGGGATCTTAACACATATATGTCTTCCTATCAACAAAAGCTGAACCAAGCGAAGCAGAAGTTGGACTTAGTGCAGTCAAATATTTCCTTATAACCGTTATGCCAGACTTTTATTGAACAGGAAAAAAAAGCAATTATTGAAGTAGAAAAGTGGAGCAATGTTGAGGAACAAGTCTTAAGACAGAAATCTCTAGCCATATGTATACAAAGTGGAGATGCTAACACAAAATATTTTCATGCTCAGTGGAAGCTACGCACCCGTGCAAACACCATGAATTCTATACACACTGATGATGGAATCAAAACCACATAGCCAAAATAGGTAGAAGAACAATTCCTCTCTTTTTTACCAAGATGATGGGAGAGTCATCAAATATTCTTCCTTGTCCCAATTCTTGAGGTGATCAAGAAAGGTACTTGTCTAAAAAAGATTCAACATATTGATTTGATCTGATCAGGGAAGTTACAATAGAGGAAATCTTAGATATTATCAAGAGCATGCCAACTGATAATACTCCAGCTGTGGATGGATTTCCAATAGAATTTTTTACACAATACTGGGAGGAGGTTAAGGGTGATGTGCTTGTAGATGTATTGGAATTCCTCCACTCAGGGATGATGAATAAGACCATAAATTGTACTGCTATTACTTTGATTCCAAAAGTTCCTTCCCTCCACATAGGTAAAGGACTATAGGCCTATAACATGTTGTACAACATTGTACAAGATCATCACAAAAGTGATCTTTGGGAGGCTAAAGACAGTATTAGGTGATTGGTTGGAGGATCTTAATGAGCTTTCATTGAAGGTAGGAGCATCACTGATAATATCCTATTCACTCATGAGCTATTCAAAGGCTACAACAGGAAAAGTATTTTAGCGAGGTGTATTCTCAAAGTTGATCTTAGGAAGGCCTATGACACACTGGATTGACACTTTCTGAAAAGACTATTGATTGAACTGGGATTCCCACACAATTTTATTAGTGGATCATGGAATGCATAACAAGTGTTAATTATTCTTTGACTCTTAATGGTGGTCTTACTAAACCTTTCAAAGGACAAAGAGGAATAAGGCACGGTGACCCTATGTTACCTTACCTGTCTGTTCTTTCTCTGGAATATCTGCAGAGGGAATTCGATCAGCTGGCTTTAAACAAGGACTTTCACTTCCATCCTATATGCAAAAAGATGGCGGTGATCCATGTAGGTTTTGATGATGATCTCTTGATGTTTTGCAGGGCAGACCTCCCTTCTATTAGGCTGCTTCAACAGGTATGTATGAAATTCTCAAAGACCTCAAGGTAACAGGCAAATGCAGACAAGAGTTCCATTTACCTTGCTGGAATATGGACATCTTACAGGAATTTGGCACTAATGAGGTCACAATACCTTTCAGATATCTTGGTGTACCACTAGCATCAAAAAAACATTCTATTCTACAATGCTGGCCACTGGTGAAGAAAATCACAGATAGAATCAACTGCTAAGATGCTGTCATACTCAGGAAGATTGCAACTTATAAGATATGTGATATTTGGAGTACAATCCCGCTGGGCACAAATCTTCCTACTACCAAAGAAGGTGTTGAAAATGATTGAAGATACATGTAGGACATTCCTATGCACAGGTAGATCTGCTATCCCTAAGAAGGATTTGGTGTCATGGGAAAAGATATGTATGCCACAAGCTACTGGGGGTTTGAATGTTATAAATCTCTACCATTGAAATAAAGCAGCTGTGGCAAAACACCTATGGGCTATCACAAAGAAGAAGGATTGTCTCTGGATAAGATCGATTCATGCCTACTACATTTGTAGATAGTATTCCCATACCCAAGATTGCAGCCTGGGTCATGAGGAAAATCCTTAAACTCAGGAAACTTATTATTGAAATACTTACCTTGCAAGGTAACCTGACTTCAAGATTGGTTCACTTGCAATGCCCTGATGGAAGATTCAACATCAAAAAGTTGTACCAGTTGGAGATTCCTCAATTCCCAAAGGTTCCCTAGAAAAGCCTAACCTTACATCCACATTTACACCCTAGATACAAATTCAACCTATGGATGGTTGTTCAAGGTAGGCTACCTACTGTCGAGAGACTGCAGAAATTTAGTAGTCAAGTGCCCCAAACTTGTGTTTTCTGTGGTCTAGTTGATGAAAACTCCGAGAATATACTCTTTGAATGTTAATATACACAAAGTATTTGGCTTAGGTTCTTGAATTGGCTTGGATGTCCCAAACAAATAAAAACATGGCAAGAGGAGGTACAATAAGTGACCATCTGTGCCAAAAGGAAAAAAAGATATAGGACAATTATTTCAGCTGCTTTTGGGATGATGATATATCTTATATGGAGAGACAGAAACAATATTAGATTTTAGAGTGGCAGTTCATCTCCAGGTAGACGCTGTGCAGAGATTGCAGTCCACATACACATCAGAGGCAATTTATACCCCAACTGGTAGAAGCATTTGGAGGCATTGAACTGGTTTCCATTGTATAGTTAGGTCCTATGAACTTTACCACCAAAGGATGTGGTGCAGTGGATGAGACTGCTCTTCCCTTAACCAGAGGTCTCGGGTTCGAGTCCTGGGTATGAAAAAATCCTTGGTAGGGAGTGCTTCCACTCGAATGGGGCCCTACATAGCGCGAATTCAGATATAGTTGGGCTCCAATGCAGGTACCGGACACCGGGTGAGAAACAAAAAAAAAAGATTCTATGAATATCAGATGTATTTTTTCTTTTGCACTTTGAATAGTTAACAGTGATGTGTATACACTACTAGAAATTCGGTAAAAACCGACCAAGGTCGACAGACCAATTTTGGTCGGTCAAAAAACCGACCAAAGTTGGTCGGTTTTTCAAAATATTTTATTTTTTACTTTTTCTTTACAAAACCGACCAACTTTGGTCAGTTTTGTTTGGCGCAAAAATGCGGGAAACTATTTTTGAGTCTTGCGAAATATATTTTTGAAGAAACCGACCAACTTTGGTCGGTTTTTCATTTAAAATAAATTAAATTTAATATTAAAAAAATGACAAAAATCGGTTGGTTAATTCGGCCGGTCATTTTAAAAAATCGACCGAAATTACAGACCAACTTTGGTCGGTATGCCCTTCCGACCTTCAAAATACCATCTACACATAAATGGTCGCATTTTGGACGGTTATTGGCCATTACCGATCAACCTTGGTCGATTTTTTTGGACGGGTTTTCCCGAATTTCTAGTAGTGATAAGATATAGATGGAACCAAACATTGTTATTGATTGGGTAGTGTATAGAAGAGGCATAGAGTCGTCATACAAAGCGGAGGAATTGGTCAGCAATTCCTGGTTTTGTAATGAACATTTTTGGTTGAATAGAAAGCTGTTTTTTACCCCCAAAAAAAGTCTCGAGTTTGAGTCCGGAAATTAGTACTGCCATTATTAAGGAGCGTTTTACCCCCTAAAGTGGAACTTTCAGACATGAATCTAACTAGTCGAGCCCAAAGTGAGTGCCAAATAGGATACGGAATCTCCCCCCCCCCCCCCCCACCCAAAAAAAAAAAATACGTAACTCTATTATTGCTTAGGGTTTGGCCGGAAAAATTGCTAATGGATCCTTTCAAATTTTTATTGCCGTCTAAACGGTCCATAATCTACATAAGGTAAAATTTCTCATTATATAAAACAATATTTTAAATAAATTCAAATTAAATACAAGCTTCATACTGCGAAAACAACAAAAGTAAACTGCGGTTGCGAATCCTTTTAATGTATAGATAGTGTTGTTGGGGTTTTTAGGCTATTAATGCTTAAAATAGGGTGAATGAAAAATAGAAGGAAAAATGAAATATTTGAGTTTCCCTCCTTGACTGTCCCATATGAGAAGAGGAAAAGGTTTTTGATGAGTATATAAACAATTGCTCTTCTTCTAGCTCATAAAAAGTTGAGAAGAAGGCAAGCCTCGCACCGTCGTCGCCGTCGTCGCTCACTCGCTCGGCTCGGCTTCGGATTCGGATTTGGTCAAATGATCGATTGATTAATTTTTGGACCAAGTTTATTTGTTAATAGTAAATATTAACAGAAATGTTATTAAATATTTGTTTTAATAACAAAATATTAATATTAAATCCAGTTCAGTTATCCAATTTTCACTTTTCAGTTTTTGTAACAGAAAATTAACTACCCTCTTCAATTTTCTCTCTTTATTATGGCATTTATGCTATGGCCGTTTTGCAAAAATAGTCATTTTGAAGAGTTGCACCTCTTCATATTTCAGCCCAAATTTGGCTATAAATACAAGTCAATTCTCTCAGATTTACCATATGAATTTCTGAGTTCTCCTCCTTTCTTCTGCATATTTTAACTTCAAAGAAAGCAACAGTAAGTGTAATTTGCTACCGAACTTTGTGTTCGCTGAAACACTGGTGTTTGAAGTACCACTACACCAGTGTGTAGTTCGTTCTATCCTGAGACGAAATAATCCATAACCTTGGGTACTAGGAGGGAATTAAATTCCTTAAGGAAACACTGTGAATTCAATGGGCTCGAATTGGTTTTTATTTCATTTACATTTCTGTTTGAATATTATTTTTATTATCTCCAGAATTATTTTACAAATACAGTTTACTAACAAGCTTAAGGATTTAATATATTTTTCTGTATTTGTCTTATACTCAATGTTTCTGGAGAGTAAAACCTTTGTGGTTTTCTACTCTATTGGAGATTAAAATCTACGTGATTTTAACGTTTGTGTCATTATTTTACAGAAATGACGAATGACAACAAAACCAAGTTATTCCGATGGTAACTGCCAATGCCTCAACGAGCCGAACAACACCGGCAGCATTGGCACTGGCAGAGAAACCCAAAAAAAATTTCGGGATTGATTTCAAGTGCTGGCAGCAAAAGATGTTCTTCTACTTGACTACTCTAAGTCTCTAGAAGTTCATCAAGGAAGATGTTACTGTATTGTCCGATGAAACTCCAGAGAATGAACGCATTCTCGTGATTGAGGCGTGGAAGCACTTTGATTTTCTGCGCAAGAATTATATTCTTAGCGGACTGGAGGATGCTTTGTATAATGTCTACAGTTGCGTGGAGACTTCAAAAGAACTATGGATTGCGCTTGAAAATAAATAAAAAACTGAAGATGCCGGGTTGAAGAAGTCCGCTACCGCAAAATTTTTAGACTACAAAATGGTAGATAACAAGTCTGTTATTACCCAAGTTCAGGAATTGCAAGTGATTATTCACGATCTCCTTGCTGAAGGTATAAGTAGAATTAATACTAATGTTGGTAGTATTAATTTAATTATGCTTACTAAAAAAAATTTCATTGACGGTCTTGTCATCAATGAAGCATTCCAAGTAGCAGCGATGATTGAGAAGTTGCTCCGTTGTGGAAGGACTTCAAAAATTATTTGAAACACAAACGCAAGGAGATGTCCCTTGAAGATCTCATTATTCGGTTGAGAATCGAAGAGGACAATAAAGATGCTGACAAGAGAGGCCGTGGAAACTCAACAATAATGGGAGCAAATATTGTTGAAGATAACAAAAAGAGAAAGAAGACTTCTGGACCAAAAAACAACCCAAGCAAGAAGCGGTTCAGTGTAAATTTCTACAACTGTGGAAAAGCCGGACACAAATCTACGGAGTGTCGTGCTCCGAAGAAAGACAAGAAGAAGGGTCAAGCAAACATGGTTGAAAAGCATGATAATGTTGATGACTTGTGTGCCATGCTTTCCGAATGCAACTTGGTGGGCAAATCGAGTACCCCATAGCAAAACACAATCCATTCCATATGAAAAATGGAAAGGAAGGAAGCCCAACTCGAATTATTTTAAAGTGTGGGGGTGTTTGGCAAAAGTGCAAGTTCCTAAACTCAAAAGGGTAAAAATAGGACCGAAAACCGTTGATTTTGTTTTCATAGGATATGCTACCAATAGTAAAGCATATCGATTTCTGGTTCATAAATCAAAAAATCCCGACATTCATAATAATACAATTATAGAATCAGATAATGCTGAGTTCTTTGAAAATATATATCCGTATAAAAAGGAATGTGAGTCGATTGGTGAAGGATCATTGGGAAGAAACAAAAGAAAGTACATTTAATCAGGAGGATCCAAGACGTAGTAAACGTCAAAGAACGTCTACTTCATTTGGACAAGATTTTGTGACTTTATTATTGGAGAATGAGCCTCAAACATTTAAAGAAGCTATGTCTCTTCGGAATCATTATTTTGGAAAGAGGCAATCAATAGTGAAATAGAATTCATATTGAACAACCATAGATGGGAATTAGTTGATATTCCTCCTGGAAACAAACCGTTGGGTTCTAAATGGATATTTAAGAGGAAAATGAAAGATGATGACATTATTGACAAGTATAAGGCAAGACTTGTAGTCAAAGGGTATAGACATCGAGAAGGTCTTGACTATTTTGATACATACTCTCCAGTTACAAGAATTACGTCCATACTAACGTTAGTAGCGTTAGCTGCAGTTTATGGTCTTGAAATTCATCAAATGGATGTTAAGACGACCTTCTTAAATGGAGGGTTGAAGGAAGAAATCTACATGGAATAACCTGAAGAGTTTGTGGTTCCAGGTAAAGAAAAGAAGGTATGTAGACTTAGTAAGTCCCTTTACAGATTAAAACAAACAACCAAACAATGGTATGTAAAATTTTACCAAACAATGTTGTCAAATGGTTTTAAAATAAATGAATGTGATAAATGTGTGTACATTAAAAATGCTCCAAATCACATAGTCATTGTTTGCTTATATGTGGATGATATGCTGATAATGAGTAATGACATTGCCAACATAAATGCGACTAAGCGCATGCTAACTGGCAAGTTTGATATGAAAGACTTGGGAGTTGCTGATTTAATTTTGGGAATTAAGATCCATAAGACTTCTCAAGGTCCGACATTGTCACAATCTCATTATATTAAGATAGTACTTGAAAAATTCAAGCACTCGGGCTTTAAAGTTGCAAAGACTCCAATTGACGTGAATCTTGCATTAGCAAAGAACAAAGGCCAAAGCATATCACAATTGGATTATGCTCGTGTGTTAGGATGTTTAATGTACATCATGAATTGTACACGACCAGATATAGCTTGTGCTATAAGTAAATTGAGTCGATATACGAGCAATCCAGGTCAATCTCATTGGATGGCCATGAAACGAGTTTTGGGGTATTTAGTACATACCCAGGACTTTGCTTTGCACTACAATAAATATCCTGCGGTCATTGAGGGATACTGTGATGCAAATTGGGTCACCGGATCAACTGATTCCAAGTCCACAAATGGATAAGTATTCACCATTAGTGGAGCAACGGTATCTTGGAAGTCGTTCAAACAAACTTGTATTGCCTGCTCTACAATGGAGGCTGAGTTCATAGCCTTAGAAGAAGCCGGTGAAGAAGCTAAATGGCTCCAGAATTTCTTGGAAGACATTTCATTTTTGGCCCAAAATGTTGGCACCAATATGCATACATTGCGATAGTCAAGCGACAATTGGAAGGGCTGGGAGTGTTATGTATAACGGTAAATCTCGTCATATACGAAGAACACATAAAACCGTTAGGAAATTACTCTCTAGAGGAATTATCACGATTGACTATGTAAAGTCAAGTGATAATGTGTCGGATCCACTTAGAAAAGTCCTACCTAGAGAAGTTGTTGAGAAATCATCAAGGGGAATGGGACTATGGCCGAGAACAAGTCATAGTGGCGGTAACTCTACCTAGAAGACTGGAGATACCAAGATCTAGGTTCAAGGAGATCAAATAAAGTCATTAATGACGGTTTAACATTGTCAACTAAACTTTTGGTCCATTCTCGTGATGAGACAATGTTCAGTACCAAGGATAAAACATTAAGGCTTTTTAATGATTTCTAAATTTGATACGGGGTATNAGTGTATCTACGGGATGACACGTTTAGGAATCACCTATGTGAGTGTGAAGTGTTAGCCGCTTCAAGGAGAAATTTTCAAGGCCAGTTCTCTATGCACTTATGAAACCAGACGGTGTTCATGGATGAAACGAACACAATAATGAGAACCAAAGACGGTTGAGGGTTGGTTGTGTGACTTATGGTTGTCTAGGTATACACCAAAGCTCGACGGTTCAAAGATATCAAATCTACTGATTGATCGAGTCTATCCGACATAAGTTCACTACAGAAAGTTCAAAGGGAAACCTACTTATCCAGATGCAATTAATCCTTGCTTGCGAATAACACAGTTTTTTATGCATACTTCCGTGATATAGCCATTCCCCATTCATGTGGGGGATTGTTGGGGTTTTTAGGCTACTAATGCTTAAAATAGGGTAAATGTGAAATTGAGGGAAAAATGAAATATTTGAGTTTCCCTCCTTGATTGTCCCATATAAAAAGAGGAAAAGGTTTTTGATGGGTATATAAACAATTGCTCTTCTTCTAGCTCATAAAGAGTTGAGAAGAAGTCAAGACGCGCGCCATCGTCGTCGTTCGCTCGCTCGGCTCGACTTCGGCTTCAGATTCAGATTCAGATTTAGATTCAGATTCGGATTCGAATTTTGTCAAATGATCGATCGATTGATTAGATTTTGGACCAAATTTATATGTTAATAGTAAATACTAACAGAAATGTTATTAAATATTTATTTTAATGACAAAATATTAATATTAAAATAAATTTTATTATTAAATCCAATTCAGTTATCCAATTTTCAATTTTCTATTTTTGTAACAGAAAATTAACTACCCTCTTCAATTTTCCCTCTTTATTATGGCATTTATGCTATGGCCGTTTTGTAAAAACAACCATTCTGAAGAGTTGAACCTCTTAAGATTTCAGCCCAACTTTGGCTCAAAATACAAGTCCATTCTCTCAGATTTTCCATACGAATTTCTGTGTTCTCTTCTTTTCTTCTGCATATTTTAACTTCAAAGAAAGAAACAGTTATGTAATTTTCTACCGAACTTTGTGTTCGCTGAAACACTGGTGTTTGAAGTACCACTACACCAGTGTGTAATTCGTTCTATCCTGGGAGGAAATAATCCATAACATTAGGTACTAGGAGGAGATTAAATTTCTTAAGGAAACACTGTGAATTCAGTGGGCTCGAATTGATTTTTATTTCGTTTACATTTCTGTTTTGAATATTATTTTTATTATCTCCAGAATTATTTTACAAATACAGTTTACGAACAAGCTTAAGGATTTAATCTATTTTCTGTATTTGTCTTATACTCAATGTTTCTGGAGAGTAAAACCTTTGTGGTTTTGTACTCTATTGGAGATTAAAATCTACATGATTTTAACGTTTGTGTCATTCTTTTACAGAAATGACGAATGAAAATAAAAACCAAGCTGTTCCGTTGGTAACTGCCAATGCCTCAACAAACCGAACAACACCGGCAGCATTGGCACCGGTGGAGAAACCCGAAAATTTTTTCGGGATTGATTTCAAGCGCTGGCAACAAAAGATGTTCTTCTACTGGACAGCTCTAAGTCTCCAGAAGTTCATCAAGGAAGATGTTCCTGTATTGTCCGATGAAACTCCAGAGAATGAACGCTTTCTCGTGATTGAGGTGTGGAGGCACTCTAATTTTCTGCGCAAGAATTATATTCTTAGCGGACTGGAGGACGCTTTGTATAATTTCTACAGTGGCATGTAGACGTCAAAATAATTGTGGATTGCGCTTGAAAAGAAATACAAAACTGAAGATGCCGGGTTGAAGAAGTTCACTGCCGCAAAATGTTTAGACTACAAAATGGTAGATAACAAGTCTGTTATTACCCAAGTCCAGGAATTTCACGTGATTATTCACGATCTCCTTGCTGAAGGTATAAGTAGAATTAATACTAATGTTGGTAGTATTAATTTTATTATGTTTACTAACAAAATTTTCATTGAAAGTCTTGTCATCAATGAAGCATTCCAAGTAGCAGTGATGATTGAGAAGTTACTCCGTTGTGGAAGGACTTCAAAAATTATTTGAAACATAAACGCAAGGAGATGTCCCTTGAAGATCTCATTGTTCGGTTGAGAATTGAAGAGGAAAATAAAGATGCTGACAAGAGAGGCCGTGGAAACTCAACAATAATGGGAGCAAATATTGTTGAAGATAACAAAAAGAGAAAGAAGACTTCTAAACCAAAAAACTACCCAAGCAAGAAGCGGTTCAGTGGAAATTGCTACAGCTGTGGAAAAGCCGGACACAAATCTACAGAGTGTCGTGCTCCGAAAAAAGACAAGACGAAGGGTCAAGCAAACATGGTTGAAAAGCATGATGATGTTGATGAATTGTATGCCATCCTTTCCGAATGCAACTTGGTGGGCAATCCTAAAGAGTGGTGGATTGATTCTGGAGCCACTCGTCATGTTTGTGCTGTTAGAGAAGCTTTTTCTACTTATGCTCCTATTGGACCTGAAGAGACGCTTTCTATGGGAAATGCTGCAAAGGCCAAGATTGAAGGATGCCGGAAGATATTTCTCAAAATGACTTCCGGCGAAGTGGTGACTTTGAACAACGTCCTTTATGTTCCCGAGATTAGGAAGAATTTAGTCTCTGCTGTACTTCTTGTTAAGAATGGTTTTAAATGTGTCTTTGTATCCGATAAGGTTGTAATAAGTAAGAACAAAATATTTGTAGGAAAAGGTTACCTTACTGAAGGCCTTTTTAAGCTGAATGTAATGGTTGTTGAAAATAATAATAAAATTTCAGCTTCGTCTTACTTACTTGAGTCAAATGAATTATGCCATATACGTTTGGGTCATGTCAATTATAAAACCTTGCAAAAAATGATTAACTTGGAAGTATTGCCTATGTTTGAATGCAACAAATCAAAATGTCAAATATGTGTGAAATCTAAGTATGTTAAACATCCTTATAAGTCAGTTGAAAGGAATTCAAATCCTTTAGACTTAATTCACACAGATATTTGTGACATGAAGTCAATACCATCTTGCGGTGGAAAGAAGTATTTCATAACTTTATTGACGATAGTACTCGATATTGTTATGTTTACTTACTTAATAGTAAAGATGAAGCAATAGACGCATTCAAGCAGTACAAAAATGAAGTTGAAACACAACTTAACAAGAAAATAAAAATGATAAGAAGTGATAGGGGTGGTGAATATGAATCTCTTTTTGAAGAAACATGTTTAGAATATGGAATTATTTATCAAACAACGGCCCCTTACACGCCCAATCCAATGGGATTGCGCAAAGAAAGAATCGTTCATTAAAGGAGATAATGAACACATTGTTGATAAGCTCTGGTTTGCCACATGACTTGTAGGGGAAGCCGTTCTTACGGCTAACCGAATACTACATCGAGTACCCCATAGCAAAACACAATTCATTCCATATGAAAAATGGAAAGGAAGGAAGCCTAACTCGAATTATTTTAAAGTGTGGGGGTTTTTGGAAAAAGTGCAAGTTCCTAAACTCAAAAGGGTTAAAATAGGACCGAAAACCGTTGATTGTGTTTTTATAGGATATGCTACCAATAGTAAAGCATATCGATTTCTTGTTCATAAATCAGAAAATCCCGACATTCATAATAATACAGTTATAGAATTAGATAATGCTGAGTTCTTTGAAAATATATATCTGTATTAAAAGGAATGTGAGTCGATTGGTGAAGGATCTAAACGACCTCGGGAAGAAACAAAAGAAAGTACACTTAATCAGGAGGATCCAAGACGTAGTAAACGTCAAAGAACGTCTACATCATTTGGACCAGATTTTGTGACTTTCTTATTGGAAAATGAGCCTCAAACATTTAAAGAAGCTATGTCTTCTTCGGAATCATTGTTTTGGAAAGAGGCAAGTAAATAGTGAAATAGATCCATATTGAACAACCATACATGGGAATTGGTTGATCTTCATCCTGGAAATAAACCGTTGGGTTCTAAATGGATCTTTAAGAGGAAAATGAAAGATGATGGCACTATTGACAAGTTTAAGGCAAGACTTGTGGTCAAAGGATATAGACAACGAGAAGGTCTTGACTATTTCGATACATACTNACATTATTGACAAATATAAGGCAAGACTTGTAGTCAAAGGGAATAGACAACGAGAAGGTCTTGACTATTTTGATACATACTCTCCAGTTACAATAATTACGTCTATACGAAGGTTAGTAGCGTTAGCTGCAGTTTATGGTCTTGAAATTCATCAAATGGATGTTAAGACGACCTTCTTAAATGGAGAGTTGGAGGAAGAAATCGACATGGAACAATGATGCGTGGCTAGAACTCATCATTTTAAGCATTATATACCTTACATTTTGTGTGCGTTAATGTAAAATACACGTTACATGTGCATAATGGAGTCTATTTCATGTATAGGTGAATTGGAGATGGAAGCCGAGCTAAATGGATGCATAAACGTCAAAAATACGCTCAAGAGTCAAAAAGGAAACACCCGGGCGTTAGTGGGGCGTTTGGCCCCTAAAGCCAGGCTGGCCCTGGCGTTAGTGGGGCGTTTGGCCCCTAAAGCCAGGCCTGCCCAAGATATAAGGGGGAATTTGGGGCTTAATGCCTGGGTCCCTGTCCGGTCAATTCCGAGTTTTGAAGGTTTTAAGTGTTTCCCGGTTTGAATAGAAGTCTCCTACACGGTTAGGGTTTGTCCCAAACTTATAAATAGACCCAAACACATAACTTTGGGTGATTTGGATTGACGGATATTCACTTGAGGGGATTTGACGAGGAGGAACACACATCACGCTTGAAGGAGGCTTCTACCTAGTTTTTCTTCTCTTCTCTTCCTTT
>ML329707.1:0-10013 GCA_005239505.1 Nicotiana paniculata
AAATAACGAGCATGGAACCCATAGGTTTAAATTTTGTATAACTCTAAAAATTGTGTAGCTCAATAAATTAATATTTAATAGACAGAATAAAATACAAATAATGTTGTTTTAATTTACAGTTGACGACATGGACCCGATGATACATCCCGGCCCTCGGACGTTGGATCTATTAGCCTTATAGCCCGAGCATAGATCCGAGTATATATGGGACGGACAGTTGCTTACGCAGACTTTCCGGGCCAGGAGAGTGAGTACATGTGAGAGTTTTTGAATGATAGAGCGCTACATCCCCGCGTGGTCCATTACCTGGAGGATCTAGGATTTTATAGGATTATTAGGATTGGCCGGATACAACTTGACTGGGCTTTGATCACGACATTGATTGAGCGATGGCGATCGGAGACGCACACTTTCCACCTGCCCATCGGCGAGGCCACCATCACCCTGCAGGACGCCGAGATTCTATATGGCTTGTCAGCTGATGGCTTGCCAGTTTTGATGCCTTATAACATGAGATATTATCAGCGGCAGGCTTATTGGGATTATCTGGAGAGGCTCACTAGTTTCAGGCCAGTGGACCAGGCGGTAGGGCCTGGGTCCAGCCGTGTGCAGTTGACTTCCATTATAGCGCACCTGGAGGAGATCCACCCTACTATCACCGACGACTCAGAGGAGGTGGATGTGATACGATATACGAGGCTGTTGTTGCTCGTTATACTTGGGGGGTTATTCGCGAACACTTCGGGGAACCCAGTGAGCCTCTGTTTTCTACACCATATTGATTCGTTCGAGACTACAGCCATGTACAACTGGGGTGGTGTTGTCCTCTCATTTCTGTACAGGCATATGTGTCGGGCTTCCATCGGCACACAGAGAGACGTTTGTGGATTTCTGCCGCTTCTACAAGTGACAACATATTCAAATAATATGTCTATTAGTTGCAATTCTACCTAGTTATAGTTATTCTTATACTTTACGTCAACTTTCTATGTTAGGTTTGGGCCTGGGAGCGATTTCTGCAGTTTCAGCCACCTCTATCATAATCTCCCCCTCTGTAGGGATGTTTTGGATCTGCTGGATGACGCACAGGTGAATATCTAAATAAACTTACCTGGTATAGATTAACGTAGTTATGCGCCTACTAACGGTTTGTGTTCTTATTTGATAGTTCATCTGGATGCCGTACAACGATGATGTGATAGATACCCTGCCAGCGTATTGCAGGTTCAGCCGACATATTTGGATGTCTTCTGTCCCGCTCGTATGCCTTAATATTGTTGAGCATCATGCCTCTGAGCGGGTATGTCGTCAGTTTGGAATGCCACAACCTATATCGAGTCCGCCTGCATGGTATGCCAGACACTTTGCTAGACACGCCGGGAGACACGAGACCCTGATATGTTTTCTGTTATTATTAATTATATACCTGTAATTTTGTGCAAAATATGTAGTTTATATCTGGTCCTTCCCCCTCATCCTCATCATCACCATCCTTACAAGGAAAGGGTGTCTCGTCTCCGGATTCATCGACATTGTTGTCGTAATCACTATTCTGTTCCTCACTCTGTGCATCAGCCAGATACCGATGTAATACGTCATTTTCGGGCAATTGGGTGAGTACAGGTGGTTCAACTTGCTCGTGTTCACTGCACAACCAAAAAAAATATAAGCTACTGAAATTAATAAATACTTTTCATATAGCTATATAACTTGACTTACAAGTCGTAATGTGATGAAATTCCATGATGAACGTTTTCAATTGGGTGATGACTACCGGATGGGCCACTTGTAAAATTCATACCCGGCCGGTACTCCCTATTCAATATATGAGCGTTAATACAAATTCAATACACTAAAAATATACATAATTAACATAAATCACAGCATAAATTTACCACTCGTCTTGTGAATGTTGGAAAGCAGGATAGAAATTATTTTTTCCCTCCTCATTCCCCGGTGGTGATACGTTTAAATCAAGGAAAAGTCTTTCATCTAGAACCTGTCCGACAAAAACTGCTCCAGAATAACCATCCGATGACTGGGGGGGTATCTCTACTACGCACAACCTCGTTTTTTGGAACGTCTTCAACCTTCACGTACATCTCCAACACTGTGATTAAAAGAAATTTCCGGCATTCATTCGGAGTCCTCAGAAAATCACTCAAAGTTTCATCATCGTCGATGTTAAACTCCGAGTAAAAAGCAACCCCTTGCGGAGTAACGGAGTACGAATATCGTCTGGTTACTTTAAGTAACACTAAACGTTTTCTCACACCCATTTTTTTGCATAACAACGATATTAATTTATCGTACTCCATTGTAAGTGGCAATTTAACATGACACTGAGCAGGTAAATTGTAGCCCACAGAGTTATTCTCCATCACAACCTCACCCCCCTCACCCCCTCCCCCCCCTCCCCTAATATAATGAAACTCTTATTCTATGCTCTTCAGACATAATGAAAAAATGCTTGAGAATTTAACAACAATAAACGTTTAATGAAGAGTTGAATTTTTTTTTGAACGAATTTCAATGCAATTCTAACCTCTTTATATAGGAAATGGCTGGCCGGAGATTTTTTTTTTAATATATAGCGCCAAAGCAGTGTGCACTATACGCTTTTTGAATTATTGAAGGCGTATTATTGGTGGGCCCAGGAAGCAGGTATAGCGTCACAATGCCCGGCGCTATACAAAAACTTATATATAACGCCGGCTACTGTGGCGCTATACACAAATATCTGTCAGGTTTTTATGTATAACGTCACACTATGTGGCGCTATACATTAACGGCACAGTTACCGTTAATGTATAGCGCCACATAGTGTGGCGTTATATATATCTTCGTCCTCTTTTTTTTTTTAGATCTATTTTGGTCTACAAAGTCCAAAAAACCATATTTTGGTTCCGAACTTTATGTGTGTGTTTACAGTTTATTCTACTTATCCTTTCAGACACACGCTTTTACACAGACTAGAGATTCCACTTGCATTTTAAGCTTTTTTCTACACAGGTTTCCGTCCATAACTTTCCAATTTCGATTTTACCATTTGAAGTTCTCTTCTAGTTCTGCGATCAACTTGTCATTTACAACTAAAGTGGCAAAATAAGTACATATATGATGGACTGATGATAGATCAAGACTGGTTGCTTACATGCATGAAACTTGACCGCAAGTATTTAAAATAAGTGGATTAAGACGGGTGGAATTTATTTTGTACAGTGGGTGCATTTGCAAAATATAAAATAAAAATTATGCTTAACTGGAATGATATTACAGTTAAAATGTAGATGTCAATTTAACAGAAATGATACACTTAAATCACTACTAGAAATCTGGTAAAAAGCGACAACTAATAGCAATTAACGTTGGTCGTTTATATCAATTTACCAACTAAAACGCGTCCAAACACGTTTGGTCGCTATATTGGTGGTCCTTTTACCTTAACGACCAACTTTGATCGCTAAGGTAAAAGGACCAACTGTTAATAATATAAATTTACCGACCAAAGTTGGTCGGTATATTTAAATTACGATATTTTATTAATTATTATAATTTAAAAATTACCGACCAAAGTTGATCGGTAAATTAAAAAATATATTTAACAATACCGACCAAAGTTGGTCGCTAATATTAAAATCTGGGTTCTTAAGCGACCAACCTTGGTCGCTAATCTTTATTTTTTAAATTTTTTTTAGACATTAGCGACCAACCTTGGTCGTTAATTTCCAGGAATTTTTTTTTTTAATAGGGAAGTAACCAACTTTGGTCAGTTTTATGGGTTATAATTTTGGCATAAAGTGCCTGTTTTGGCAGCTACACCACCTGCCAACATGCCAAAATCCCTAAATAACAATACAATACAATTCTATATAAAAATCCCCAAAACAACAACGACAACAACAACAACGACAACAACAACAACAACACAATTTAAAACACATTAAAACTAATAAATTAAAGTTCAATAGAACTAACAAATTAAACTAACAAAATCAAGTTAAAGCTTATTACAACTAGTTCAAAACTGGCTCTTGTCTAGTTCAAAGTATATAAAAGTCAAGGAGTATTTTGTACAACATCATCATCACCGTCTGATGAACTTTCATTTACAAGACGGTATAGAGAAGGGTCTTGTCGAGGACGGGAAGAACAATCACGGGGAGGACAGGAGGAAAGATCACAGGGAGGACGGAAGGAACGCTCACGTTCAAGTCAAGCCTCTGGCGATGACTCACGTGACCGGGGAATCGGAAAAGCTCCACTAGATAGGAGAGTTTTGAGCTGAGCTTGCATGCCAAGGTACTGAGCATCTCTAACATTTTCTCTTTCCTTGGCTGCTTCTAGCTCGGATGTGAGCTTTGTCACAGTCTCTCGCATAGCGGAGAGGCTCTCTCCATCAAGTTGCTCGCCTTGCGAGGAAGCCCCTATTCCTTGCATTCCACACTTATAACGATGGAGTTTCTTAGTAGAAGCCCGTATACCTTCCCCCATTTTGGACCGCTAGCAACCTCCATCCATATTCTTTCAGCATCCTCGTCCGAAGGTTGGGTTGGATCGCCCGACTCATTAGGTGGCTGAATGCGCATGAATTCCTCCACGTTAGTTTGGAAGCGACCCTGTACGAAAAATTACATTGAATTATTATTTAAAAATTTATATAAAAGTAAATCAAAATACTTAATGAAAAGTGAAAACTTACATATACAGTCGAGGCTCGGCCCTCGACCCACCTTTCTTGATCCGTCTCTTTCTTCTTCTTTACAATATGAGTCTCCTTGAATAACCCATCTTGGTTCATTGGACGCCCCAACTTCTTTTCCTGAAAAAAAATTAATTTATAGTTAATAAAAAGAATAGATATACTTTGAAAATTAAAATAAATTAAGCAATTACGTACCAATCTTCTTTTTATTGTCCCTACGCTGATCGCACCTCCAGTGTGCAAGGAGCCTCCCTTCTCAGATACGCGAGCTTTCTTTCCTTTTTCGCTCTTCTCTGAGAACTTTGCGGTAATCCATTGCCTTTGCAAATCATCCCATAAATTTTGAAGTAACCAGTCAGGCTTCTGGTTCTTCTTTCTAGCTTGGGAGAAAGTATGCGACAACCGCTTGCGAGCATTGTGATGAAAATTTGCAGGCACTTCCGAACTATAACGGTGTTCCCATACACACTTGCTCTGTATTTCAAAAATTAAATATTATATGGAAATATCATAAATATAAATAATTAAACTACTTAAAAGAACATTTATACCTTAAATTGATTGAAAATTTGCTCCTTCAACGAGAATAGAAAATCGGTCCAAGTCGCATAAGGGACATCATAAAGCTTCCTGATGGCTTTGGTGATTATCCTTGTAGTCTTATTACTCGGGATGAACCTGCAATTTAACAAAAAAAACCATGTTAATATCTTAGTACAAACTTTACAAAACAATAAACGTAAAAATAACGAATAACTCTTACTCATCACCCTTAGGGACTATGATGATCCTGCCGTATTGATCATAATGCACCTCCTCGTCATCGTCATCATCACCATCCGAAGCATGTATATCAGAGGCATGTGTGAAAGGTGTAGGGGGTCAGAGCTACTATCTCGTAGGCGAAGGCCTGAAATAGATGGAGTCACTGATGAGGATGGTTGCTATCCCTGTGACTGTGACATAGTTGGACCCCAATCGGGTGTGATACTGATGGCTGTGACCCGAGTGACTGTGACCCGAGTGGATGTGACATGGATGGATGTGATCCATGTGGATATGACATGGATGGATGCGATGCAGATGGCTGCGATCCACGTGGTCGTGAGGCAGCTGGACTGTATGCTGGACGTATAGTCCTATGGCCCTGTGATGAAAGACCTGGTGTCTAGATGAAGGTATAGGGCTCGTGATGATATGGCAGCTCAGTATAGCCGTGAGGTGGAGGATAATACATAGGCATCTCTGAAGAGGGTGGAAAAGATGGAGTATTATCTTCTACTCTCCTCTTTCCCTTCCTAGCCTTTTCTCGACCCCGAGAACCAGTAGGGTCATTGTTACCTTGACCCTTGCATGTCATCTGCTTAATATAATACATATTTAGATTGAAACATATAAAATACTAGCTATATAACGAGAGTTATCAAAAAAACCAACTTAGACATTGTTGTGACCTGAAGCCCAGGTCCCCAAGATATATCTTTCAAAAATTGATTTCCACCATTATTTGGATCATTTACCTACGTATTGTTAAAAAAATTCATAAGTTAGCATAACTTACAAACATTGTTTACCTACATAGTGTTAGAACATTATAAGGATAAACTTATAAATTGTTTGGACCACGTATCAAGTCTCGTATATACAACATCATGGCCAAATTGACCCACGAAGTGACCGTGACACATCAAATATTTTTAGTAGTTGCATCGAGATGTAATCACAATAAATTTTATATTTTGATAACCAGTAAATCAATACTTACTTGAGAAATGGTACAACTTCGGGAAAATTTAGCAACATATGAAGTGCAGCTGACTTGTACTCCATATCACTCAAAATTCTCTTTCTAACATCCTTAGAACATCGACCTGGTTGATTGAATATGGACATAGGCGGATATAATGGATCATTTACACATTCGACCGTGTAGCTATTGGGCCTATTCCTAGCACATGGCACATTACTCTTAAAATAATAAGAACAAAAATGAGCAGTTTCCTTTGCAAGATAAGCTTCGTATATAGATCCTTCAATCCTATTCCTCTGCTTAACAAATTATTTGCATTTGTCAATTGTCCTACATAATTTCATGTTAGCCAAGATATACTCTGTTTCGTCCAATTATGAGTAACATCGTATCCGGGGAATCTATAAGGTGGAGCTTCAGTAACTTTACTGAAGTTCTGGACCCTCTCCCAAATTTTCTCACCTGAAAGTATCGGAGGTGGATAATCATATTCCATTTTATTCTTTTTGAATGCATTTTTCATCCTTCTAAACTCATGATCAAGAGGCAAGAATTGACGATGACAATCAAACCATGATTGCTTTCGGCCATGTTTCAAAGTGAACGCTTTACTATTTTCCATGCAGTAAGAACAAGCTAGCTTCCCAGCAGTCATCCACCTAGACAATATTCCATACGCAGGAAAATCATTAATAGTCCACATTAAATTAGCACGCAAATTGAAATTTTGTTTGGTTGATATGTCATATGTTTCAACACTATCATACCACAATTATTTTAGCTCATTAATCAAAGGTTGCAAATATACATCAATCAAACTTTTTGGATTATGTGGACCGGGGATAATACAATTTAAGAATATATATATGGACTAGTCATGCACAACTCGGGTGGTAGATTATAAGGTGTAAGAAAGACAGGCCAACATGAATATGGTGTCGCAGATACAGAAAAAGGCGTGAAGCCATCCGCACACAGACCTAACCGAATGTTCTTTGGTTCATTAGCAAAATCTGGATATGTCCTATCAAAGTGCTTCCAAGCCTCTCCATCCGAAGGATGACACATAACACCAGGTGGTCTTCTATTTTCAAAGTGTCATCTTATATGAGGAGCAGAACTCATCGACGCATATAACCTCTTTAACCTAGGTATAAGAGGTAAATAATGCATCGCCTTGATAACGACCATATTCCCGCTGGAAAGCCTCTTGAAACGAGGCTTTTCGCAAAATTTACAACTATCTAAATTTGTATCATCTTTATAATATAACATGCAACCATCTTCACAACAATCAATTCTCATTGATGAAAGTCCTAACTTAGAAACCAATCTCTTTTCCTTATAAAAATCACCAAATAAGTTGATATTAGGGTCAACTAGTTCGCTCATAAGGTCAATGAAAGAGTCCATTGCTGCTTGAGAAATATTCCAATCAGATTTTATACTTAGTAATCTAACTGCAACAGACAGCTCAGAATGCGGACTTCCTTCTCGTAGTGGACGACTAGCTTCCTCTAGCTGTTCATATAAAAACGTTTTGCCTCATCATTAGGAGTTTGTTCAACATTTTCATTGGGCTCACCCCCTAAGTGCATCCCAAAAGCATCCGTAACCATATCATGAATTCTAGAATCACGATTTGTATTCTCCACCGACCTACTACTTTCACCCAGAACCATGTTATGAAATATCCCACAGCTACCATCGATCTCTCTATGATTAGTCCACACAAAGTAATTCGCTATAAACCCCTTCCTATAAAGATGAAGCTTAACTTCCTCCGGCTTTTCAAACTTCATATAGTCGCACCTAACACAAGGGCACCTAATTACTCCTTCACTTTGGTATAGTGGAAGTGACATTGCATGTCTAATAAAGTCATCAACCCCTTCTACAAAATTCTCCCGCAATCCCCGCCGATTAGGATAATTCCTATTGTACTTCCAAGTACGATGTTCCATCTATACAAATAAAACAAGAACAAATTAATTTAGTTAATTCATATCCTAATCTTTTTTTAGTTAATTAATTTCATATCCTAAAATTTCAATTTATAAACTACAAGTCCAGTTCATAAACTAAAAGTTCAATTCATAAACTAAAAGTCTAATTCATATCCTAAAAGTTCAATTCATATCCAAAAATTTCAATTCATAAACTAAAAATTCAATTCATATCCAAAAGGTTTAATTCATAAATTAAAAGTTCAATTCATATCCTAAAATTTCAATTCATAAACTAAAAATTCAATTCATATCCAAAAGGTTTAATTCATAAATTAAAAGTTCAATTCATATCCACAAATTTTAATTTATAAACTACAAGTCCAATTCATAGACTAAAATTCCAATTCATAAACTGAAAGTCCAATTCATATCCTAAAAGTTCAATTCATATCCTAAAATTTCAATTCATAAACTAAAAGTTCAATTCATATCTAAAAAGTTCAACTCATACACTAAAAATTCAATTCATATCCAAAAGGTCTAATTCATAAATTAAAGGTCCAGTTCATAAATTAAAAGTTCAATTCATATCCTAAACCCTAGATTCTAACTAAACTATCAAGACAATACAAACTATAAATCAAATCTAACTAAACTAAATTCAACACTAATTAAACTAATTAGTTAATAAAATTAATTAACAAAACTAATTAAAACAAGACCTAAACCCTAGTTCTCAATAAAATACAATGTTCAAAGAATTGAAACACTAATTGAAATAATAAACTACAATGTTGAAATAATTGAAACAAAAAGTAGAAATAACAAGTAAATCGGTTATAATTCAAACCTAGATTGTTTTTAGGTGGAGAAGGAGAGAGAGGGGCAGCAGTCCACTAGTGGCGCGTTGGTCGGAAACGCGAGGCAGGCGACGACGGTAGTGGCGCGGGGGTGGGGAATGAGATTTGTGTGAGGAAAATAGAGAAGGGGAGGGGAAAGTGTTGAGAGAGAATTGGGGAAATTTTGGGGAAGAAAATAAGAGAAATGAGGGGGAGAACCCAATTTTGAGTCTGGTTTTTAGAAAAAGCGACCAACGTTGGTCNTACATTAAGTTTTGACCGTTTGACCAAAATAGCGACCAACGTTCGTCGATATTTAAAAAAAAATTAAATTCTTTTTTTCTGTTTTTGGTTTTTAAATATTATAAGCTATAAAAAATTATTATTAGCTATAAATATTTATTTTATTTAACTACAATTATTATAAATAATTATAAACTATAAGCATAATTTAAAAAAAAATTATATTAACTAGGTAATTACTTTTATTAGATTATAATAGCATCTATGTAAAGGAATTTTTTAAGTTATATTTAAGTATATGAGTAATTTCATACACACACATACACTATATTGTAATTGATCAATTTTATACATTACCACGTATGAATAATTAATCAATTGATAAACCAATATAATATTATTCTATTGTATAGAGGTCAAGACGTTTTGTTTTTACATTAATCTATATAGGTCAAAACGTGTTGGTTTTAATATTCATCGATGCATCTAAATAAGTTATAAGTCGATGAATCAATTTACAAGTCTAT
>ML329709.1:2277-19104 GCA_005239505.1 Nicotiana paniculata
GAGCCCCTCGAAGGAGTGGATCCTAGACTTCTAAGTCTACCACCCCTCCGACTCCTAGTCGGAGCAGAAAATGGTACTAAACTTTCAATGTCTATTATTTTTGAGGTTAGTTTGAAGAAGACATGTTTACAAAGGCAAAGAAGAAAGTTTTTTACAAAAAACAGAGTTAGAAAAGTGTTTCGTGGAAGCAAAGAAAGGAAAACATGTATTTATACTTGAAGACAACCGTCAAACATGATGAAAAAGGAAAATAATGATGAAAAGTCATAATTGAAGATGTCACTTCGAGACTGGCACAGCCGCAAAAAGTCCTAAAAGTAGCTGAGTAAATGCAGAACCAATCCAAAAAGGACACGTGGTATGAGCATTAAATGGAAGTGACAAACGACGCCTATGGTGCAGAGAAGGATACAATGATTCAAGGAAAAGTGGCGGCAAAATATTCCCGCCATAAATGAATATCCACTTACCAAATATTAATCGTTAAATATATGGTAAGTGGGGGGACTATCCGTATTGGTAAAAAAGAGTTTCACACGTAAGCCAACTTTTAACAACTCAGCCAGTCACGTGGACACAGGAAAATACGACAGCTGGACGTAACTCTTTGAAGAGGTACGGTACAAAGAGGCACGGTTCAGTAAACCCACGAACTCGTCAGCCACGGGAATTTCAACTTGATCAAAACGGGAGAGAGGCACGGTCAGAATGAATCTAGACAAAGCTACGGGCAGATTCAAGGACCCACAATTGATTACTCGAACGTTATGTAGCTGAACCCCTATTACCGTTATCCTTTGTAACGTCTCATTAATGTCATAATCAGTCATTAATGAGTAATCATAGCAGGAGTCGTACGTTATAAGAATCTCCTATATAAGGGAGGGGAATAAAGCTTGTAAAGACATCTGATTCTCGAATAAAATAAACTTCGATATTTTATTTCTGTAATATTGTCTATTATTTATCTTTCCCATTATCTTGGTTATCAGTGACCCGTATTCATCTTAAAAATAAGCTTTAGTCAAAGAGTCTAATTCTTTGGTTAAACAGGCTTACGCCTCACTACAAAAATGCGCCTCAAAAGCCCGAACTTACGTCTCTGGAGACTTTCGCTCCATACCATCGCCTCCGGGTATTTTTAGTGCTCTTCGCCCCAGAACTCGCCCCGAAAATGCCTTTCAAAACACTGTTCATGATTGCAAGTTCATACTTAGCTAGCTTGCGAGAATCATCTGATTGAAGAAAAGAAAAGAAAATCAGAATTTAGACGTTTAAAAGTTACGTTCTAAGTTGAGAAAATAAATTTTAAAATGCAATATAACTTTGTCAATACTTATTTTCCGTACACACAGGTATAGGGAATTGAGTTGAAGAATTCCATATCATGATCCTAAGTATATTCTGTTAATGCCAGCCACCTTAAAATAGAACATGCCATGTTGTTTCCTAGAAAATTTTAAGTTGCAATTTTAAAATTAATACTCTATTATTTATAATCCGAGACAACTACAGTTTTGACAATTTCAATAATGACAGACAATTACGAAATTGAAAAATATTCTAAAATTGAGAATAGTAATTGAAAAGAGAAACATAATGTTGACTTACTATCTAAAGATCAAAAGTATTAACCTAGAATTTCTTAAGATTTTTTTGAAGATTAAGATTGGCATGATTATTTTATATATATAATATATAATATACTAAGTATGTTTAAATCATTAATGAAACAAAGTCAAAGTACTTGGATGGTTTAGAGAAATAAAATATATTCCAATCAGTAATTGAAGATGAAAATTGAAAGTACATTTTACTGTCATCTATACGTTCCAAAAATCTTACGAGCAAATGATCAATCTACTCCAGCTTTTGTGACACAAAATCCCACTATGAAATAGAAGATGAATGCGAGTATATATGGCTTAACAGAGATTTAAGGGTCGATTAGAATAATTTCAACGGCAACATGATGCACTAAACCCCCGCTATGCACAGATTCGGAAAAGGCACAGTTGAAGAATTATAATTCCTCTGAAGTATTAAGTCCATTTGAGTTCTTTGTGTTAATAAGACATCAGACCATCCAACACACTGTCGTCTATGGTTGGCAAGTGAAATGAGAATAAACTCGAGGTTTATGTAGCATATTTTAAATCCAATTTTGAGATCTCTGTGTTGATAAAAAGATCACACTATCTAACGCATTGTACGACATAACTTATAGATCATAATTCACTTAATATAAAAATATGACGAAGCGACATCTCGTGGCACCAGATAGGGCAAGGTGTGTCTGCCCATGGCTAGCAGAACACACCTAAGAGACATGAAGCACACCATCAAGAACTTTATGCTTGCCTTCTGTGCTATGCTTTTTCTTTAATTAATTAGTGGTGTTTGAATATTCTTGAAAAAGTTTCTAGCTTCGCCACTGTTAGTCAGAGTTAGCTCCATACTAAGAGAAGTTATTGGTTAACATATTTGTATGCCTATTTGCAGAGTTAGATTGAAATATTTCAAAAGCATGTTATTATAATGGCTAAGTTAGTACTGCTGACCAGAAGCAATTTAGCGTACGGGAGCATAAGTTTATGCATAAAAATTTAGTAAAATTGTAACAAATAGTAGATACGAACTCATAATTTAAAAAATACAATCAAACCTCTCTAAAACAACTTTGTTCCGAATATTTTTGGTTGTTATAGTAAAGTGCTGTTATAGAGACTATATATTATAATATAACATGAAAATCGGTTCCGAAAAAACTTGACTTTTATAATGAAGTGTTGTTATATAAGGATACTGTTACAGAGAAATGTGACTGTACAATCCTAATAATCTTAAGTATGGCGTTTAAATTTTGGATCCGTCTCTGCTGTTACGCTGTCATTTTGTGATCTCTAGACTATAGTAGCATGTTTGCATTCTATATTAAACCTGTAGGGGAACTAAAGAAGAAAAGTTAATATCAGTAAAAATCATTTATTGGTTCTAGTATAGTGTATTTTAGATAATCAACAATAGGGGTCCATAGCTCAGTGGTAGAGCATTTGACTGCAGATCAAGAGGTCACCGGTTCGAACCCGGTTGGGCCCTTTTTGAAAATTTATTTTCTTCTTTACAAAATTTCAGTAAAGCAGTCTCCTATTATACGAGTGTATATTATAATGCATTTAGTAATCTGGTTTTTATTTTATCACATACTATAGATAAAATGTTCTTATACGAGTGCACTTAGCGGTGGTTTGGTAGACGGACTTATAATCCCTTGACTAATTTATCATAATATCAAATATTATTCCGGGATTAATATTCTTGGTATTATAATCCTGAATTCATACCGTCAATCAAACATGATATAATATTAGTACCACACTTTATCCCACCTTATCCCGTGTACCAAACGGCACCTTAGTAATTTAACTTGAACCTAAAATGGAAGAACTAGCCAGAGGGAATAGAAAAAGGAGGAAAAAATGTAATAGAAATTACCACTAACTGAATAAAACGCAATTAAGCACTTGATCTGACCTTGTTCCTTCTTTAATTCTTTGCACTATCTATGGCATATATATCTATAATAAAAATAAAATACTTATAAAACAAATAGAATCTAAAATAAACACATCGAACATGACTATACATATTTTCAACTAATTAGAGGCGGACCCAGGATTAAGTGATCGTGGGGGCATCATGACATTCAGTATAAATTTATGACTACTCAAAAAGATTAATACAGGGGCCTACGCTAATATTTGACTGTTTCTTGAAGACACTTTTTTTAAGTTTTTATGCTAATTTTTTTTCTACTTTTCCTTTTGCTGTAAAAGGTTTTCAATGCTAACAACTTGTTAGGGATGGTGGTTACATATCGTTACGTATCGTTTCATAACGTATTGTATCGTATTATATTGTATTGTACCGTTTAATAAATATAATATTTGGATATATTTCACACTAACAATATAAAGGATAAACTTGTAATATTATAAAGAAAAATTATGAAATATGGTAAACTTACTATATAAAAAGTAGGATAAATGATAAAATAAATTTATTTAATAATAATGAAGGGCGAGATTGTGATAAAAAGACAAGATAACGATGCGACCACACCAAATCGGTCGTTACATAAAGTGGCACATTTCTTGTTATGTAATGATGGATTTAACGATACAATACAATATAATAAAATTTAAGTAACAACCAAAACAAACATTGTATTTAAATTAAATATCATAAAATACAATGGGTAACAACAATCAGAACAAGTTGTAACCTTTGTCTTAATATCACTAATAATTTTCTTCAAATTTTTACTTGCAGTTCTTTCTTCTATATTTTTTAGTTTGCTATATAGTTAGTTTTCATTAATATTTTATTTATCATACTCGTAAATATTCATCCTAATACTTGCATGGCTATAAATTATGTAACTAAAGTAAAAAAAAAAAAAAATTAAATATTTTCATAGGATTTTTCTTTTAAAAATAGACTAAGAAAATGATGTAATGAAATAGAAGAGTACTGTAGAGAAACAAAAGGGGAAAATAAGGTAATTCTTATTGGATTATTATGGTCAATTTAGGTTTTAGTAAAAAGAGAAACTTCAATTGGAGTAATCCCAGAGGTGAGCGAATCATCGCCGGGATTCACAGCCGCCAGGAATCACCGGAAGAAGAGTCCGGCAACGATCAACAATCTCTGAATGTATAGAATTCTATAAACTCCGACCGCAGTAGCTTAAGACCGAAAAGCAGAGGAAAACGGCAGAACCGGTTCAAACCTCAAGCGGCTAAAGCAAAGGCGATGAAACCTAGTGAAAAACAGTAGTAGAAAGTGGAAGGAGATTTCAGCTTGATATCAAGGTTAAACTCTTTTTTTTTAAATTTTAATTTGACTAATAATTTAACTTTACTGAGTGAATGCATATAAGTTAAATCATAAATGGAAAATTTATCTGTTCCAGTTACAATTTGTACACTAACTTACGAAAATAATATTGATACAATTTGCTGCCTTGCTTTAAGCTTTTTTTTTTTTGGGAAGGTAATTTGTTGCATCACTTTATTGCCCTGATAATATTGATACAATTTGCTGCCTTGCCTTAAATTTTTTTTTTTTTTTTTTTTTTTGGGAAGGTGATTTGTTGCATCACTTTATTGCCCTCAAGGTGTTTTGTATAATGCTTCAATTGAGTAAAGTAAATTTTGTATGATCTAATACTTCAAGTTATAATCACATGATTATAATGACATGCCTTTGTCCCTTGCAATTAACTTTTAGGACTAAGGTAAGAATGTATTTAGCCAACTATATAATCATGAAGAATGAGTTGAAAAATGATCTTTTATTTATTTGCCAAAATTGCCAATAAGATCGCTTCCAACGAGGGTCAGGGAGTAAATTACAAGAACTCCAGTCCTGGCCAGTTACTAACCTCTACAGTAAGCCTTAAACCACGATGCTCCTCACAACCCTTCAATGACCACCTGCCTAAACGGGTTTACAAGCATCACCGGTTAGGTGGTCCTAACCAAAGTTTACTGTCGAAATTGGCAACTGCCTGATCTATATAGTTCTTAACCTATAACCTCATCGGGGGTGATACATTAGGCTTTCTAATAACAAAACATGCTTTGTAACTAACCTTCGAATACTAAGTCTAACACGTACCTGTTTAGCCTATCATTTAGGCTAACAGTGCTTCAAAAAGTGAAGAAGGAAGGAGAAGAACAGTACCAGAGACCTTCGAGCTTGGGGCCAAGTGACCTCTTTTTCTTATTATAAACAAGTTGAAAGTATTAAATAGAGGTTTTTTACAAGAGAAGAGAGAAGCTAGTGAGAAGGGAGAGCGTTGGCTGATGCCCCTCTCCTCAAAAACCCAAATGATCCTTATATAATGGATCGGTCTATAAACAAACAAAACTAAAAAGAATGACCGACAAAATAATTACAATAATGGCCGACAAGATAAAAAGAAAATTCTACATTATTACAAACGGACAAACTACTTTATAAAAGTAGATTCCCTTCAATAATGGAGGGGCCCGTTATTTTATGACATTTGTCTTTATTACCCTAATAATTCATCTTATGGGGCTTTCATGTCTATTCATGCTTTTCCTTTCCCTTTGTTACTTTTGACAGAAGATTCTTCTGTTGCTTCCTTTAATTTTTCAAGGAAGCCCTCTATTTCATCAATATTTACTTCTGTGTCTGAGGTGCTTTGTGCTTCTCCTGCTACACAGGTTTCTCCATCTGAAGTATTTCCTATGGAGGTCATAGATATATCATCTCCAATTTTTGTTTCAAAATTCCTTGCAAGATCTTTCTTTATTTCCTCTAAATATGAAGCGAGGATTTCTTGCTTGGATATAGCTCATTTCTTTATTTGAAGTTTTTTGGTAATTTGTTGGAAGGGGCTCATTTCTCCTTTTCCAGTATTGACTGTCTCTTGTTTGGCATAGAGATCAATTTTTTCTCGTATTTGTTGAATTAATTCTTCACCAAATAATTGTCCTTGCTGGTTCGTCTGAACTAATTTATTCCAGAATTTATTATAAACAATTCTTTGAAGGCAAGGAATTTCTTCACTATTATAACCAGTTTTTACATCCCATTTCATTATCTACGGAATGTAAAATTCAATGAAAAAATACATGGCTACAATGCCATCATAAAAGATGTTTTCTTTTTGGAGGGAGGAAATTTTGGGAGATAAATCTACCTATTGAGTATATAAACTCTTGAATAAAGGAGGAAGTATTTTCAATGATGGACCATATAATTTCCACCATTTGAAGAACCAATTTGGAATTTGCTGGTTGTTCATATTAGAACAAAGCTTGATAAACCATGAGTGTCTCCTATTAGGATTCTCATAAAGAAAAACTTTATTAAAACTTTCAACATAGTCCATTAAATTTAACTGAGACTTTTTGGTCAGAATGATCATATCGATCCTTGAGGGTACTAATACCCCGTTCATCTGAAGGTATTACCTTCTTGATAATAATTTTCGAAAAACTATAAGTTTTTCTTGTATTTGCAGGATAAAAGTGTTGAATCTCAGCTGATTCTGTTTTTGAGAGTATAATCTCATAGTGCATCATGTATTTATAAGCAGCAGTAGCGTATGACGCTTTATCAAAATACCTGGCCATTAATTGCCATGGGTTATCCTTCCATTTTAGGTCGGATTGTTCCAAAAGAATTATGAACTCTTTTGTATCTTTTCGGTTATAAACCTCAAGGTTTTCATTACTGTCCTCTGATATAACTGAGGAGTAGGTTGGTACATTAGATGATGAACCTTCATTTTTCTTGGATTGTATATAATCCATGAATTCCTTGTATAACGAATGATCGGTATTACCTCTTGCTATGTTAGCAACAATTAGCTTTTGGTTTTCTATTTGAGCGAGAATATTATTCTCTCTACTATTAGTAGATGTTCTTCCTTTTCCTCGTTGCCGAGGAGGTCTGTACGTAGGCCTCATTATCTGAAAAAGTCAAAAGAGAACTATTAGTTCAAATATTCTCTTGTAAGAAAATCAGGAAGGGTATTATCAGACCCTTTTTTGTATAATATTTCGAAATCAAAAGGGGCTAATAAAGCTTTCCACCTTGCAAACATTTGTTTGGAAACATCATGTCTAAAATCTTTATTAAAGATAAATTTTGCAGCTTGACAATTAGTTTTTATCAAAAACTTCTGATTATATAAATCAGTTTGTAATTTCATAACACATTTAACTATAGCAAGAATTTCTTTAGCTACAGTTGCATAATTTTTTTGGGATTCATTCCATTTTTCAGAATAAAATTGTACAAGATATTCTTGTTTATCTAACGGAGAACATTGTTTCAATATTCCCCCATAACCAATATCTAAGGCATCGGGTTCCACAACCTTTGCCCAATTAGGATTAGCTAAAGTTAAACATGAAAGGTTATGAACCTTTACCTTAATCCTTTTGACTGATGTAGTATGACTGTCAGTCCAGGCTTTGGGATTCTTCTTTAATCTATCATAAAGAACAGCTGTATCCTTAGCAAGGTCCTTTATAAAAGGAGAAATATAATTCAAGCTTCCTAAAAATCTTTGAAGTTGGGTCTTATCAGTAATAATATCAGGGAATTTGGAAGCGAATTCAATGCTTCTATTAATGGAAATAATTCTTCCCTTTTCGATATTATGACCTAGAAATCTGACATTGTTTTGGAAAATCGACATTTTTGGTTTGGATATCACTAAACCATTTTGGAAAATAATTTTCTTAAATAAATCCAAATGTTTAAAATGAGATTCTATATTTTTTTAAAATACTAGAATATCATCAATATATACAATTATGAAATCCATATTAGGAAGGAAAATATCATTCATAATTTTTTGAAATTCAGAAGGAGCATTTTTTAAACCAAAGGGCATAACATCCATTCATATTGGCCCATAGGAACATTGAAAGCCGTTTTATATCTATCTGATTCAGATATTTGAATCTGCCAATAACCAGACTTCAAATCAAATTTTGAGAATATAATGGCATCATGTAATCTGTCTAATAAATTCTTCTTATTAGGGATTGGATACCTGATCCATTTCAACACCTTATTAAGGGGTTTTTAGTTGATAACTAGTCTGGAAACTCCCCGCTTCTGTTCAGCGTGCTTATTGACATAAAAAGCAGTGCAAAACCATTTAGACTTTGAGGGTCTTATTAGACCCTTTTGTTGTAAGGAATCAATTTCCTTTTTGCATAACTCCAAATAATTAGAGTTCATCTGACAAGGTCGAGCCTTGGTAAAGATATTATTCTCAGAAAAGTCTTCTTCATAAGGAAGACTTATGATATGGTTTTTCCTGTTCCAAAATTGATTCGGATGGTCACCACAAATAGAAGCGTAAAACTAGTTTTTAAGAAAATTTATTTTTTCAACAAACTTAGGATTTTTTAAATCCTGGTCTATAGTAATAGAACTAATTTCATTTTTCAAAAAAGTAATTTGGTTGACTTTTGAGGTAATTTTATCAGAAATAATTTCATTCAAAAATCTTTGAACAAGTTCGATTATAAATTCAAAAGTGATACTTTTACTATTATAAGTACCAGTAAAAATTTTTGTATCCCAGTACAGAAAAGATATTAATTTAATAAAAAATGGGACACCAAGTATTACATCCCTCTCAATATCTTTTACCAAAACAAAACTTTCAGGAATACATATATCCTGTTGGCAAATATAAGTCTTGGGTAATTTATATGAAATACCCATTGGACTACCACTAGAATTTTTTAAACGATGAGTGATTTTATGAAAATATCTGGAATGTATTATTTATTCTTTTACACAATTTAAATCTGTTCCACTATCAAATAAAGCAATAAACTCTTTTTTAAAATTGTAGTCGATTAAAAGAGTTATTTTTATTAAAAACTTTTGGGTGATAAAATATTGGAGTTTTTCCAGAAATTCTTCTTCAGAAAATTCCATGGCTACTAACAAAGTATGGGCAGTACTATTTTCTGAAGAACTTGCAACAATATTATTAATCTTGATACTGATATCTTTCTCAGAATTTTCTAATTTGAAAATTCTTTCATCTAAGGCTACATTTGAAGCCTTTAATTCCGAGATTTCTTTCTTGAGATAATTTATCTCAATGCTTAAATCTTGAACATTGTGTAAGGTCCTTTCTGGGAAGGAATGCCTTCCACCTCCGTTCCTACTTCATAATTTGTAGGAAGTTTTTCAATTAACTAGGACCTTACTTCTGGGTCTTTAATAACCCTTAATAGCTCAATAATGCTATCATTGGTCAAGACATTGATTTTTAAATCTGCAAAATGCGAGTAGATATTAATAGCTCATACTGATGACAATCTTTTTAATATCTACATACAGACCTCCTCGGCAACGAGGAAAAGGAAGAACATCTACTAATAGTAGAGAGAATAATATTCTCACTCAAATAGGAAACCAAATGCTAATTGCTGCTAACATAGCAGGAGGTAATACTGACCATCCGTTATACAAGGAATTCATGAATTATATACAATCCAAGAAAAATGAAGGTTCATCATTTAATGTGCCAACCTACTCCTCAATTATATCAGAGGACAGTAATGAAAACCTTGAGGTTTATAACCGAAAAGATACAAAAGAGTTAATAATTCTTTTGGAACAATCCGATCTAAAATGGAAGGATAACCCATGGCAATTAATGGCCAGGTATTTTGATACAGCGTCATACGCTACTCCTACTTATAAATACAGGATGCACTATGAGATTGTACTCTCAAAAATAAGATCAACTGAGATTCAGCACTTTTATCCTGCAAATACAAAAAAAAACTTATAGTTTTTCAAAAATTATTATCAAGAAGGTAATACTTTCAGATGAATGGGGTATTAGTACCCTCAAGGATCTAGAATATGATCATCCTGACCAAAAAGTCTCAGTTAAATTTAATTATTGGGACTATGTTGAAAGTTTTAATAAAATTTTTCTTTATGAGAATCCTAATAGGAGACACTCATGGTTTATCAAGCTTTGTTCTAATATGAACAAACAGCAAATTCCAAATCGGTTCTTCAAATGGTGGAAATTATATGGTCCATCATTGGAAATACTTCCTCCTTTATTCAAGAGTTTATATACTCAATGGGTAGATTTATCTCCCAAAATTACCTCCATCCAAAAAGAAAATATCTTTTATGATGGCATTGCAGCCATGTATTTTTTCATTGAATTTTCCATTCCATGGATGATGAAATGGGATGTAGAAACTGGTTATACTAGTAAAGGAATTCCTTGCCTTCAAAGAATTATTTATAATAAATTCTGGAATAAATTAGTTCAGACGAACCAGCAAGGACAATTATTTGGTGAAGAATTAATTCAACAAATACGAGAAAGAATTGATCTCTATGTCAAACAAGAGACAGTCAATACTGACGATGGAGAAATGAGCCCCTTCCAACAAATTACCAAAAAGCTTCAAATGAAGAAAGGATCTATATCCAAGCAAGAAATCCTCGCTTCATATTTAGAGGAAATAAAGAAAGATCTTGCAAGGAATTTTGAAACAAAAATTGGAGATGATATATCTATGACCTCCATAGGAAATACTTCAGATGGAGAAACCTGTGCAGCAGGAGAAGCACAAAGCACCTCAGACACAGAAGTAAATATTGATGAAATAGAGGACTTCCTTGAAAAATTGAAGGAAGCAACAGAAAAATCTTCTGTTAAAAGTAACAAAGGGAAAGGAAAAGCATGAATAGACATGAAGGCCCCATAAGATGAATTATTGGGGTAATAAAGACAAATGTCATAAAATAATGGGCTCCTCCATTATTGAAGGGAATCTACTTTTATAAAGTAGTTTGTCCGTTTGTAATAATGTAGAATTTCTTTTTTATCTTATCGGCCATTATTGCAATTATTTTGTCGACCATCCTTTTTAGTTTTGTTTGTTTCTAGACCGATCCATTATATAAGGATCATTTGGGTTTTTGAGGAGAGGGGCATCATCCAATGCTCTCCCTTCTCACTAGCTTCTCCCTACTCTTGTAAAAAAAACCCTCTTTAATACTTTCAACTTGTTTATAATAAGAAAAAGAGGTCACTTGGCCCCAAGCTCGAAGGTCTAGGGTACTGTTCTTCTCCTTCCTTCTTCACTTTTTGAAGTACTGTTAGCCTAAATGATAGGCTAAACAGGTAAGTGTTAGACTTAGTATTCGAAGGTTAGTTACAAAGCATGTTTTGTTATTAGAAAGCCTACTGTATCACCCCGATGAGGTTATAGGTTAAGAACTATATAGACCAGGCAGTTGCCAATTTCGTCAGTAAACTTTGGTTAGGACAACCTAACTGGTGATGCTTGTAAACCCGTTTAGGTAGGTGGTCGTTGAAGGGTTGTGAGGAGCATCGTGGTTTAAGGCTTACTGTAGAAGTTAGTAACTGGCCAGGACTAGAGTTCTTGAAATTTACTCCCTGACCCTCGTTTGAAGCGATCCTATTGGCAATTTTGGTATACTTCCCTGAAGGTGTTTTGTATAATGCTTCAATGGAGTAAATGAAATTTTGTATGATCTAATACTTCAAGTTATAATCACATCATTATAATGACATGCATTTGTCCCTTGCAATTAGCTTTTAGGACTGAGGTAAGAATGTATTTAGCCAACTATATAATCATGAAGAATGAGTTGAAAAAAGATCTTTTATTTATTTGAGGAGTATTAATTCCATAAAGTTGAGATTGCATTTGAATCGTGTTTTGTGTTTTGAGTATAGGAATTTTAAGAAATAACACTATTATTTTGTTGGCATAAAGTTCTTCTAAGAAATGTTAATTTAAGCGAAAAACAGTTTTTAGAATTAATCGTTTTAGTCTCCTTGAGTTAACCTGCTGCTTGTAGACTAATGAACCAACACTTCATGTCAGAGAGTTTGATCACTGAACCATACAAAAAGATAGAATGACAGAGCGGATTCAAAAACGATGCGAGATTTGTGACAATATATCCTCTAATGATGGTGGTGATGGGTTCTTCTATTGCACTCTTTGCGGCTCTCAAGAGAATGACATCATTTACATTGGTGTTGATGATGACGACCTATTCAATCTGGACGGGGGAATATATGCTGCTAGTCAGCGCCGTGCTCCCACCCAGATTTGTCAAGCTGAGCCAGTATCTTAGGTTAAGCTTTCACAGTCCCAACATCTAGAAACTTTGAACACTTTAGATGACAACCAAGAGGATAATGAAGGTGATGAAGTTGAGCCTGCTGGACCTGCTGATTTTGGGTCGTCTCAAAGTTCCCTAACATATACTGATTATTATTCAGGAGTCCGATTAAGGTATGTTATGGGGTACAAGTTATGATCCAATTGCAATGTAAGGCGCTAGTGGATAAATTTAATGTAAGCCCTCTAGTTGTTGGGCCTGCATGGCTAAGATATTTAGCACATGAAAAGGTTTTGGCGGATGAGTGGGCAGACAATATCATTCATGAATCAGAGTCTCAAACTCAAGGTATTTAATTAACTTATTGTTGATATGCAGCATAGGCCACTTCTCATTTTATTTGTTGTTTCTCTATGATATTTTTCTATTCATTAGATGTTCATATTGGAGAATTAGATTTTAGCCACGTCCTAGCATCGTGCATTTGACCAAATTAAGATGATGCTTTTTTCATTTGCATTAAATTTATAATGTTGTGACTATTCTCCTAAGCTCTTGAAGTGTAGGGCGAGTTATTCGGCATATTCTACTACTTTGTGCTGGATGGTAAAAGTTGTACAATAAGAGTGCAATGTTCCTCTTGGTTTTTGGTTAGTAATGGCTATGGAGCAGGGCGGGTTTAAACCTATGCGGGTGCTGGGCGGGTTGCAGGTTCTTTTACCTCCATTGCCTTTATCCAGTTTTGGGCGTTTAGGCCTGTAGTCTAACACTGGAAGTTAATTTCATTGTTTAATCACAATCTTCAAATACATATTGAACCATATTCTGTAGGAAAATCATATCATTACTTTTTCTGTTTTTTTTTTTTTTTTTTTGCCAAAACACATTTACCTGATTATGTGTTTGATTCTAGATTTCTAGTAATATTTTTTAATTAGGAGTAATAACATTCTTGAAAGTTCAGCAGATTATAAATTATGTTAATCATTTGTTACTATTAGTTCATAGTTTAACAAAACTAAAGGTAATAATTTATTGAAATCATAATCTTATTTCAATATTATAATACCTTATTTATAACTACAACTACCCGTTTATCTATTCGGGATGTTGTATATTTTTTCCATTCGGATATGCTAATATTTTGTAGAACATGAAGTTTAGTTGTCAAATTTTAAAAGTTTTACCTTATAGATTGATCAATAAGTGAAATTTTATAGATATCATAAAAAATTTAGTCCTAAAGTGTTTTATAAATAGCATAACTTTTGGTGCAATATGTTAAGTGAAAAATAGATAACTGGGTCATTAAAATATATTACTAATCAATAAATGAAAATGGATAAATTGAAATTTTTTTTTTATAAAACTTATGCGGGGCGGGGTGGGTTGTAAACAAAAAATATTCACGGGGCGGATTGAGTCATTGCGGGTTTACCGCCCCGCCCCATTGCCATCCCTAAATTTTGGTTCTTTTGCCTTCTATATTTTTTCATGTGAAGCGAAAACATGTCCTCTCTATCCTCTTTAAATGATAAGTGGACGAAGTTGTAACAACATTAAACCCATATAATTTAGCAAAGTGGATAGGTTTACACAATCATATTACTTTCATTGAGCTGAATTGATTTTTACAACATCATTTATGCATTGCAGTGATTCCTTGCTTTATGTTACTCGCCCTTCTTTCCCTGATTCTGGTGCTTGTTGCAGGGGAGATAGATAGTGCTATGCTTAGTGGCAGCAAGAAAATAGAACCACACAACTTACTTGGTAAACGGGCAGTTACCATATGGCATAAATCTCTACACAGCATTATTCCATTATCTTGTTCGCTAGCCATCTCTTTTCTTGCTTGTCACTTGGCAAGGGAGGCAATCCTGCCAACTGACATATTGAAGTGGGCACTAGAAGGGAAGATCCCATATTTTGCCGCTTTTCTTGGAATTGAGAAGCAGCTGGGACCTCCTTCAAGGGCATGCCCTATACGTACCAGCCGTATGTTCAGGCCTATCCAATCTATCACCTTGCAAAAATTAGAGTTCTTTGCAACCGCCATGCCTCGGAGAATAGGCTTGGAATTACCTCCAGTAAACTTCCATGCTATAGCTTCCCGCTATCTCGAGCAGTTATCGCTTCCTGTTGACAAAATTCTTCCTCGGGCATGCCAAGTGTATGAGTGGTCTATGCCTCCAGAGTTGTATTTGTGAGATAACGAGTTGAGGCTGCCTTCTCGTGTTTGTGTGATGTCTATTCTGATTGTTACAATAAGGATTGTTTATGACCTTAATGGTGGAAAATGGGAGATGATTTTTCCTTATTCTAGTGGTGTAGCACCGGATGGTGAGGATGGAAATGGAGAACCAAGTTGCAGTTGCAATGGAAAAGACAATTCTGCTGAGGAAGACTTAGCTTCACAAGATTCAGATCCTAACGATAGTACACCAGATGTAAATGAATCTGATTCTGAGTTTGTTTAATTTTTAAATTGTTTGATTTCAGGCTGAAGAAGCATCAGATGATGAGAAAGTAGAATCACACACATGTAATGGCTTTCAACACAAGGAATCAAGGGGTGTATGCAAAAGCACCCCAAGATCAAGCAAGAAATTCAGCATCAATAGATGCAAACTGCATGTCGGAGTAGTGTCTTTTGGGAAGGGAAGCAATGAAGCCACATATTGAGAGCTGCTTTTCTCTCTCAATTCATAGATGCAATTGTAATTTAAGTGTTCAAAATGGTTATTTCCTCAAGGAGTATTTGCACCCAAGGATGTAGCCTAGCGATGATGAAGTTGGAATGTATCACGGGAGACCAAGTTCAAATCCGAACAGAGGCAAAAGATGTTAGATCACTTCTTCTTCTCAGTCTAAGCTTTGGCAGATAGTTTCTCGGTATCTGTGTTGGTCGAAGGTAACTACTATCTGGTGGATTAAGTGAGATATTGAGGTGCGTGTAAGTTAGTCTGAGCACCACAAGTGTAAAAATAAAGGTTATCGTCCATTCTAGCCTACCGATCTACTCAAAACTTGTCGTCGTGGTTAGGTTTATCATTTACGGGATTTTGATTTTTTTTTTTTACAATAAGAAGCAGTTATTTTACCGTTAATGGAGTCATCGCGGGATCAATCCCAATTGCTGTGCAAATTGAAATAAAAAAGAAAAAAATAATATATTGTTTTCATCCTAATAATAATTTCTCGCATATTACTCTAGTAAAATCTGATACAGTGTAGTAATATCGTTACTCCAACACAATTAGGGGTCGTTTTGTTTCTTGAATAAGTAAAATAATGTGTTATACTTTGCATTATAATCAAGTATTTAGTAATTTTTATGTACTTGGAGCCCATCAAGAGAGATTGAACCAGCCCAACTTGTACCTTCCACTCCTATGGGGGGGGGGGGAGAAATTCAAAAATAGCCACAGTTTCAAAAAAAATCGAAATTTAGCTATTTTTCATGTAAATAAATTTGAACGAAAATACTGTTTAAAATTCAGAAAAATACTCCAGTATAATATATTGGAGTTCCAGTATAATTTACCACTCCAGCATAAAATATTTGCGATTGGAGCACCGGTGCTCCAATCTCCAGTATATTATACTGGAACTTTCCGCGTGTTGGAGTTCCAGCATAATATACTGGAAGTTCATACACAGGTGTACCGATCTCCAGTATATTATGTCAGAACTCTCCGTTAGGGGTGTGCATTCAAATCGGTTTGTCGATAAATCGAATCGATTATTTGTTATCGATTTATCGATTTATCGATTTCGATTTCGATTCCGAAAATTTTCTTATCGAGTTATCGATTTCGATTTCGATTTTGTCCACTTCGCTTATCGATTTATTGATAAATCGATAAGAATTTTTTTTTTTTTTCTTTTTTTTTAATATTTTTTTTTTCCATGGTTTTCTTTACCCTAACTTATTATTTCCATTTTCCTCTACCCTTATTATTTTCTAATTTTTCCTACCCTATTATTTTCTTTCCTCTTCACGACTCACGCTGCTTCTGCCTCAAGATTTTCCCCTACGGCCCTACCCTCCTGCCCCTTTAGAGCTGAACTGCTGAAACCTTAAATTTTCTTCACTCAAAATTCCTCCTTTCT
>ML329710.1:0-51512 GCA_005239505.1 Nicotiana paniculata
AAAGTACATAAAATGCGAGGTAAATAATGCTTAAAATCACGAATTCTAGCCACACATCATAGGGCCCTGACCTGACCTCGTCACTACTCGACCGAGGTTAGACTTCGCACTTACTGGGTACCATTATGGTGTGCTCACACCCTTCCTGCACATGTTTTCGTGTGCAGATCTAGGTTCATCTTATCTGCATCATCATTAGTGCAATCGTTTCAGCTTACCGGAGACTTCAAGGTATATCTGCACGCGCCCGCAGATCCTCGGATCCCCCCTCTATCCTTTATACTGTTTTTCCCTCATTATCTCTTTAGACTATGTATAGAAGACAATTAGATAGTTTTTCTTAGAGATTGTGACTCGTGATTCCGGGTTTTGGGAAATATTGTGTATATTGAGTATTGTTTTTACTAGGACATGCCAAGTGGCATCCTTATCAGTATATTATATCTATTGAATTGTTAATTATTGCTTTACTTGCGTTATTTCAGTTTTATTAGGCTTACCTAGTCGTAGCGACTAGGTGCCGTCACAACGTCTTACGGAGGGAGAAATGGGTCGTGACAAGTTGGTATCAGAGTTCTTGGTTCATAGGTATCATGAGTCACAAGCCGGTTTATTGGAGTCTCGCGGATCGGTACGGAGACGTCCGCACTTATGTTCGGGAGGATATGGAACTGTTAAGAAAAATCATACTTCTTTGATTTCCTTGTCGTGCGAGTTATTGACATCAAAATTCTAAAATTTATCTATTCTATTCTTTCCCATAGATGGTGAGGACCCATACCCGGAGATCCAACGATCAGGAACCCTAACCGCCTGCTAG
Organism: Nicotiana paniculata; assembly: GCA_005239505.1. Taxonomy (NCBI): domain Eukaryota; kingdom Viridiplantae; phylum Streptophyta; class Magnoliopsida; order Solanales; family Solanaceae; genus Nicotiana; species Nicotiana paniculata. The sequence goes on from ML329710.1 coordinate 821, forward strand.
AGCCTCTAGAAGCCGGCGTCGGGGAGAGGACGACCATGCGGTGCAGCCAGAGCACCTGCGCGAGTTGCGACAGAGGAGCCCCCAGCATCTCCAGCTAGAGTGACGGCACCGGAGGTTCCTATTGCTGCTCCAGCCCTCCAGGAGACTTTAGCTCAGTTGATGAGCATGTTCAGCACTTTAGCTCAGGCTGGAATGATTTTGATAGCTCTCGCCACATCTCAGGTCGGGGGAGGGGCACAGACTCCTGCAGCCCGTACTCCTGAGCAGAGGGTCCAAGTTGATAAGGCCCCAGAGTTTATTCCTATGCCCCCAGCGACTCTGGTTCATCATGAGACCACGGTAGCTGCTTCTAAGATAGAGCAGCTTAGACTTGAGAGGTACAAGAAGTACCACCACCTACTTTCAGCGGATTAGCTTCAGAGGATGCTCAGGGTTTTCTAGAGAAGTGTCATCATATTCTCCGCACGATGGGCATAGCGGAGATGAGTGGGGTTTATTTTATTTCTTTCCAACTGAGGGGAGCGGCCTATCAGTGGCGGCGTGCCTCTGAGCTCAGCAGTACGGACAAGGCAGCCTCACTCACTTGGACTCAGTTCTGAGATATGTTTTTGCGTGAGTATGTCCCTCAGAGCCTTAGGGATGCTTGGCGCGTAGAGTTTGAGCAGCTGCGCCAGGGTTCTATGAATGTGTCGGAGTATGCAGTCCGTTTCAATGAGTTGGCTCGACATGCACCGACTTTGGTTGCTACAGTCACAGAGAGGGTTCATCGCTTCATTGAGGGACTTCACCCCAGTATCAAGACCAGTACGGCTAAGGAGAGGAGATGGATATCCTTTATTAGCAGGTCGTGAGTATTTCCAGGAGAGTGGAGGGCATGCTTTCCCGGGACAGAGATGAGAGAGAGGCCAAGAGGTCTCGAGAGCCTGGTCATTATTCAGGAGCTCGTGCCCTAGAAGCTCTCCACGGTAGGGGTTTTGTTATTTGCCTTATTCATTCAGCTCTTCCAGCTGCTAGTGGTGTTCCAGTTCCTCCCAGTTCTCAGGAGCCTTATTATGCACCACTAGTATCCAGTGTGCCTCCTGCTCCGGGTGCTATTAGCGGCTGGTACATCAGAGGGGTTGTTTTGAGTGTGGTGATACTCTCCATCTGGTGAGGGATTTCCCCAGACTTAAGAGGGGTGCACCTCCACAGACTTCTCAGCCACCATGTGCTCCACCGGGTCCTCCGCCCATACTTCCAGCCCCAACTACCGCCCCACCTACTCAAGCAGATCGAGGTGGAGATCGGGGAGGTCAAGGTTTCCCTAGAAGGGGAGGTCAAGCCTGGTATTATGCCCTTCCAGGTCGTTCAGAGGTAGTTTATTCCCATTCTGTCATCATAGGTATTGTTCCAGTTTGTCATAGGGATGCATTAACATTATTTGACCTAGGCTCTACTTATTCATATGTGTTTTTTTTCTCCACATTTGGGGGTATCTTGGGATTCTTTGAGTTCCCCTGTTTATGTATCTACTCTTGTGGGAGATTCTTTTGTTGTGGATCACGTATATCTGTCGTGTTTGATTGATCTTAGTGTTTTTGAGACCAAAGCCGATTTATTATTACTCAGTATGATAGATTTTGATGTTATCTTGGGCATGGATTGGTTGTCACCCCATTATGCTATTCTTAAATGTCACGCTAAGTCCGTGATGCTGGCTATGCTAGGCTTACCACGATCAGTTTTGAGAGGTACCTTAAAGTATACTCCCCGTAGGGTTATTTCATTCCTCAAGGCTCATCGTATGGTTGAGAAGAGATGTGAAGTGTATTTGACCTATGTGAGAGATGTCAGTATTGATACCCCTACAGTTGAGTCAGTTCCAGTAGTGAGGGACTTCCCTAATGTGTTTCTAGCTGATCTTCCGGGCATGCCGCCTGACAGAGATATTGATTTTGGCATTGATTTGTTGCCGGACACTCAGCCCATCTCTATTCCTACTTACCATATGGATCCTCATGAGTTAAAGGTGTTGAAGGAGTAGTTGCAGGAATTTCTTGATAAGTGCTTCATTAGGCCTAGTGTGTCACCTTGGGGTGCTCCGTCTTGTTTGTGAAGAAAAAAGATGGTTCTATGCGTATGTGTATTGATTATCGCCAGCTGAACAAGGTTACAGTGAAGAACAGGTATCCATTGCCTCGCATTGGTGATTTATTTGATCAGTTACAGGGTTCTAGGGTGTTTTCCAACATTGACATGCGTTCAGGCTATCATCAATTGAAGATTCGGGAGCCGAATATCCTGAAGACTGATTTCAGGACCATATATGGTCACAATGAGTTTCTTGTCATGTCTTTTGGGCTGACCAATGCCCCAGAAGCCTTTATACATTTGATGCACAGTGTATTCCGGCCTTATCTTGACTCCTTCATCATTGTGTTTATTGACGGCATCCTAGTGTATTCGCGGACTCGGGAAGATCATAAGCAACACCTGAGAACCGTGCTTCATAATTTGAGGGAGAAGAGGTTGTATGCAAAATTTTCTAAGTGTGAGTTTTGGCTTGATTCGATGGCCTTCTTGAGTCACGTAGTATCTAGTGATGGGATCAAGGTAGATCCGAAGAAGGTAGAGGCAGTGTAAAGTTGGCCTAGACCATCATTAGCTATGGAGATCCGCAGTTTCCTTGGGTTGGAGGGATTTTACCGTCACTTTGTAAAGAGATTTTCATCTATTACAGCACCTATGACCAAGCTGACCCAGAGGAGTGCTCCGTTCAGGTGTACAAAGGAGTGTGAGGAGAGCTTTCAGAAGCTCAAGATAGCTTTGACTACAGCCCCAGTATTGGTATTGCCTATAGGTTCGGGGTCTTACACTGTCTATTGTGATGCCTCGCGAATTGGTCTTGTCGCGGTATTGATGCAGGACGGTAGGGTGGTTGCCTACGCGTCCAGACAGTTGAAGGTGCATGAGAAGAATTATCCTGTCCATGATCTTGAGTTAGCAGCTATTGTTCAGGCCTTGAATATCTGGCGCCATTATTTGTACGGTGTTCCTTGTGAGATCTACGCTGATCACTGATGTTTATAGCACGTGTTTCAAGCACAAGGATCTTAATTTGCGTCAGTAGAGGTGGTTGGATCTACTTAAGGTTTATGACATCACTATTTTGTACTACTCGGGGAAGGCCAATGTAGTGGCCGACGCTTTGAGTCGCCGAACGGAGAGTTTGGGGAGTTTGGCATATCTTCCAGCAGTAGAGAGGACCTTAGCATTGGATTTTCAGGCCTTAGCCAGCCAGTTCGCGAGATTGGACATTTCGGAGTCGAGGCGAGTATTGGCTTGGGTGGTCTCTCGATCTTCTCTTATGAACGTATCATGGAGCGTCAGTATGATGACCCACATCTTCTAGTTTTTTAGGACAGGGGCGGATATGTGTGCCCAATGTGGATGGTCTTCGGGAAAGGATTCTTGAGGAGTCCCATAGCTCGCGGTATTCCATCCATCCGGGTGCCGCGAAGATGATCCAGGATTTGAGACAACACTAATGGTGGATGAGGATGAAGAAGGATATAGTTGGGTTTGTGGCTCGGTGTCTCAACTGTCAGCAGGTCAAGTATGAGCATCAGTGACCGAGTGACTTGCTTCAGAGGTTAGATATCCCAGAGTGGAAGTGGGAGCGGATCACCATGGATTTCATAGTTGGCTCCCATGGACTTCGAGGAAGTTCGATGCTATTTGGGTGATTGCGGATCGGCTGACCAAGTCCGCTCATTTCATCCTAGCGATGAATACTTACTCTTCAAAGAGGTTGACTGAGATTTACATCCGAGAGATTGTCCGCCTTCATGGTGACCCGGTGCGAAAAATCGACTGGCAGAATATATATGCTAGCCAAAATGAGATTTGCTCATTTCATCTCATATTTTCTCTCTTGGAGCTGACTTTGGGACGATTTTGGAGAGCTATTTCATCCACCTCTTGGGGGTAAGTGTTTCTAAACCACTTTTGATTATATTTCATGAACACATGTGGAATTTTAAAATGTAAATTTGTAGAAATTGGGGGATTTTAAAAGAAAACTAGAATTGATAATTTTGGATTTTGACCACGATTTTGGAAGTGGAATTAGGAATAAATGATATATTTGAGTTCGTAATGTTATTGGTAATGTTTATCTTCAAAAAGTTTTGGAATCGGGGCACATGGGTCCAAGGGTTAACTTTGTTGACTTTTCAAACGAAGTTAAAAATTATTATAAATTTTTAAATTGTACTCATTGGGGAATATTTTGATTTATTTGCACATTGTTTGACTAGTTTTGTATTGATGGCTGTCAGTTCGAGGTGTTATAGTGGCAGTGGAGCCATTATGAAACTTCGGAGAAAGGTAAGTCTCATGTCTAAACTTGTGGGGGGGAAATTATCCCGTAGGTGTTATTCTTGTTATATGCTACATGTTGTGGGAGCTGTGCATGTATGAGGTGGCGAGAGTCCGTGCGCATGCTAGAAATCCTGATTATGTCCAGATAGACTAGGATTCACGCTATGCTTTATTGTACTAGTTGACTTATTCTTGCCTACTTAGTTACTTGATTTCGCGTTATGACCTGAGGCTAGGATTGTGTAGAGTGATAGATTTGCTATTGTAGAGATTTGATGAGCTACTTAATTAGCTGCAGAATAATTGTGCTTCCCTTATGAATTTCTTTTGCGTTGTGCATTTTCACCGAAAAACATCCTTAAATTTCATAACTCACACGTTTATTCGTGAGTGGGGTCAGGACCTGTTAAAGTATCATATTCTTATGGGATCGGGCCGTTATCCTCGGCAGTATCATATTCTTATGGTATTGTGCCGTTCCCCTCGGCAGCTTCATGAAATACTCTTCTAGGATTGGGCCATTCTCCTCGGCAGCTTCATGAAACACTCTTATGGGATCGGGCCGTTCGCCTCGGTAGCATCGTGTAACGACCTCGCCGGTTGTTTTGAGAGTATTGGCCACGATCCCCTATTTATTGTTTGCCCTGTATCAGTTTATGCTTATGTGACTTGTCGGTAGGTTTTCCTTTTGGTTTTGGAGTGAAATGGGACACTTAGTCCCTAAACCGAAAGTTTAAGTTCTAGAAATTTGACCGTAGGTTGAACTGTGTGAAGACGACTCCGAGATAGAGTTTCATCGGTTCCGTTAGCTCCGTGGGTGATTTTGTACTTAAAAGTATGTTCGGATTGTGACTTGGAAGTCCGTAGCTGAATTAGGCTTGAAATGGTAAAAGTTGAATTATTGGGAAGTTTGACCGGGAGTGGACTTTTTGATATCAGGGTCGGATTCCAATTCCAAAAGTTGGAGTAGGTCTGTAATGTCAAATGTAACACGTGTGCATAATTTTAGGTCAATCGGTTGTGATTTGATAGGTTTTGACATCAGTTTTAGAAGTTGATGTTTCAAAGCTCGTTAAGTTTGGATTGGAGTACGATTTGTGTTTTAGCATTGTTTGATGTGATTTGAAGGCTCGACTAAGTTCGTATGATGTTTAAGGACTTGTTGGTATATTTGGTTGAGGTACCAGGGGCCTCAGGTGAGTTTCAGGTGGTTAACGGATCAACATTGGACTTGGGAAGATGGCTGAAGCTTCAGTGATTCTGGTGTCTGGTAACCTTTTATGCATTCTCGAAGATTCTCCCGCGTTCGCATAGAGGAGTTGAGGGTTGCTGAGATTTTTGCCTTCGCATTCATGATGTTGTTCCTGTGTTTGCGAAGCTGTGGAGAGTTGTGTCTATGCGTTCGTGATAGATGTTACGCGTTCGCGAGAAGGGACGTTCAGAAGGGTCTCTATGCTTTTTAGCCTACGCGATCGCAAAATGCTGTAAGCGTTCCCGTAAAGTCTGGCAAGTAAAGCTTCGCATTTCCAGGAGGGCCCTTGCGATCGTGTAAGAGGATTTTTGGTCAGTAGCTTTTTTGTGCTTCGCGAATGCGAGGCAATTCCGCGTTCGCGAAGAAGGATTTACCTGGGAAGATATAAACATTTCAAAATCGAGGGTTTGCCATTTTCACCATTACTTGAGATAAAGAGCTCGGATTTAGGCGAAATTTTGAGGGATTTTCAGAGGCAATGATTGGTAATGATTCTTAACTCATTTTTGGTTTTATCCCACTAATCTATCGTTAATTTTATCATTTAATTAAGGATTTGGGTTGAGAAATTTTGGGGAAAAGTTGGAAAGTTCTTCAACCGAATTTTGATTGAAAATTTGGTATCGGATTTGAGTAATTTTTGTATGGGTGGACTCATGTTTGAATGGGTGTTTATATTTTGTGACTTTTACCTGATTCTGAGACGTGGTCCTGGGTCGACTTTTTGGGAAAAAATTTCTAATTTCTTGGTAAAGTCTTGATTTCATTAATTAGACTAGTTTCTTATAGTTATATTTATGGTATGTAATTGCTTTTGGTTATATTTGGGCCATACAGAATCTGAAAGTCAAGGAAAAGGCATTCTTACTAATTGATTGAGCTTGGTTCGAGGTAAGTAGCTTTCCTAACCTTGTGTGGGGAAAATCCCCTTAGGATTTTAGTGGAAATTCTGTGATATGCGATGCCGTGTACGCTAGGTGACGAGTGTGTACACTGGCTAATTGTTGAAAATCCGTTTTTTATTAAACAATAACATGTTATATCTTAAATGAGTCATCCCAGCATGTGTAGGTTTCCTGTTTAGCCTAATATTGTATGTCAACGTTTCTTAAATGCTTATTTGAAATCTGTGCAACATGCTTAGTTGAATTCCTGTTTTTCCTTGATTTGTATTAGTCTTAAACTGTAGGATTTTTGCTTTTAGTTGTTGTTTTCCATCGGTCTTGAGTTTTGTGTTTATTTTGGGGCTACGGGGAGGTACCTCGGGAGATCCCCATGCATATATATTTTTGGGACTACGAGGTGGTACCTCGGGAGATCCCCTTGCATATTTACTTTTGGGACTACGAGGCAGTACCTTGGGAGGTCCCCTACTGAGTATTTACTTTTGGGACTACTAGACGGTATCTCAGGAGCGCTCTGTTGTTTACCCCTATGTACTGTGTTGTTACTTTTCTGTAAACTCTTTTGTTAAATTCTCAGTCTTTCATCATATTGTTATATCTTATGTCCTATTATTATACCCTAGTAGAGCCCTGACCCGACCTCGTTACTACTCTACCAAGGTTAGGCTTTGCACTTACTGGGTACCGTTGTGGTGTAGTCATGTTACTCTTCTGCACATGTTTTGTGCGCAGATACAGGTACCACCTACAAACCCTTCTATTAGTTAAGATTACTTGGTGCAGCTTCGGAGACTTCAAGGTATATCTGCTAGTGTCCGCAGACCTCGGAGTCCTCCTCTAGCCCCTTTATGTTGTTTCTTCTTTATTTTCCTAGATACAGATGAATAGAGATACTTACAACCATTCGTTAGAGCTTATGATATGTGGCTACCTGGTTTTGGGAATTGTGTATACTCGAGTGTTGGTTTACTCTTACATACCGAGCGACATTTTTTGGTCATATCGTTATCTGTTAGTGATAGCAGCTTTGTTTCGCATAGCCAAGTTAATCAAGTTCAATCCTCCAACAGCTTTTGGAGAACACATCCTATCCCATGCCACCAAAGACTTTTTGGTTATTTTATTTACCCAGACCATATATAGCTTATATAGTGTGCTTCAATTTTTTTGATGACATTAAAAGGTATAATAAATATTTGATCCCACTAGGCTTGGATGCCAAAGATAACTGTTTGGACTAGCTGAATTCTGCCTGCATAAGATAATTTCTTTGCTGTCCATGAAGAAATTCTGCTCACAATTTTGTCAATAAGTTGTTGCTATTGAAATATTGATAACTTCTTAGTATCAAGGGGTATGCCTTGATATTTGAAAGGCAACACTCCTTGGTTGTACCCTAGATCTTGTTGGATCTCATGCTTCAGTTCATTGCTTACTCCTCCATATTATATTGAGCTTTTGGCTAGATTTGCTTTAAGACCAGAAGCTTCTGTGAAATTTTGATGCAACAGGACAACAGAAGTAGTATTCCCTCTTGTGAAAAGGAGAAGAACATCAGCAAGGCTCAAATGAGTAAGGTCCAATCTAGAACACATATGATGATAGTGAAAAGTTTTCTGATGCTTGAGTGTCTTCAAGTTCCTACTCAGATATTCAATTTCTATGGAAAAGAGAAATGAAGACACAGGATCTCCTTGACTAAGCCCTCTAGCTGCATCAAATGGCTTAGTTGTCTCCCCATTGATGAGAATGGTATAGTTCACTGTCGACACATACTCTATGATTCAATTGGTAAATTGAAGTGGAAATCCCAGACATTCTAATACTTGATGCAAGTACCTCCCGTCAACTGTATCACAGGCTTTTTGAATGTCCACTTTGATGAGGCATATTGGAGAAATATTCTTCCTTGAGTAAGCCTTTACTAACTCATGGGCCAGTAGAACATTATCTGCTACTTTCCTGCTAGGAATGAAGCCCGATTGGGTGTCTGACACAACTAAAGCAATAACTTTTTGCAGTTTGTTTGCAAGAATTTTGGCAATAATTTTTACAGAATATTTCAACAAGCTATAGGTCTATACTCCTTGATACTTTTAGGATGAGGAACCTTAGGAATCAGGGTGATTGTGCAATTGATTTCTCTAAAAAGCTTGCTTGAATAAAAGAAATCTTTCACTGCGTGACACACTTCTACCCTGATAAGTGTCCAAGTTCTTTTGAAAAATAATGCATTGTATCCATCACTACCTGGTGATTTATTATCTCCAATTGCACTCAGTGCTTCAAATATTTCTTGACCAGTGACCTCAGCACAAAGGCTTATCTGCTGAAAGTATGTGAGGACAGGTCCCAGTTTCATTATCTCCTTGTTGACTGCAGGCAAGTGATATGATCTTGATCCCATAAGGGATTTATAGAAGGAAATTATTTCTTGTTGGATATGCTTCTGGTCGGTGAGTCTATCTCCAAAGGTATTAGTAAGTTCTGCAATAACTTTTTTATGACTTCTCTCCTTCATGACAACTGAGAAGTATTTGGTGTTAGAATAACCAAGCTTTATCCACACAGCTCTGGATTTCTGCTGAAGAATGCTTTCCTCTATTAGTGACCATCTTTCCAGCTCTTCAAGTAATATTTTCTCCTATATTGCAACTTCATCAGTATAGCCTGTGTTCAGCTGCTCTTGAGTATCCAGAAGCCTGTATCTGAGATGTTCCATCTTAGTTGTTACTCCTCTGAACTCCTTGTTATTAAGTTGCTTCAATTCAGACCTAAGAGCCTTCAACTTGTACCAGATATCTTTCATGGTGTCTGAATGCAGTTGTGTCTGTCAAACTCCATCAACCACTGATAAGAAGTCTTCATGATCAACCCAAACATTAAAAAACTTAAATGGGATCTTGCCACTGGGTTCAGCTCTCCTTAGAGTGATTATCATGGGAGCATGATCTGAGATAAAAGGCATTTTGTATTCTACCTACATATGTCCAAAAGTATTCATCCATTCATCATTTCCAATAGCTCTATCAATCCTACTGAAAACTCTATCTACACCTTGTTGTTTATTAGACCATCTATAGTATTCACCTGTCACGATCCAAATTCCCAATCTTAGAGATCGTGATGGCGCCTAACACCACATTTTCTAGGCAAGCCAATGTTAGAACTTATTTAATTAATTTCTATTAAAGTCTATTTAATTGTGACAGGACAATTCAGAAATAAACTAAATTTGTTAATTCCAATGCATAAATTCACGAATAAAATAATAAATGAATAAATAAGCCGACCAACGAACTAAATATATAACTATAAGACTACCCTAGAGTCTGGTGTCATAATTCACCAACTACTAAGAATACTACAAATAATGGTATGAAGTAATATATCTCTGTTTTGAAAGAAATAAAACAACGTATATAAAGTAAAGAGAAGACTGCAGGAATCTGCGAACGCCAGCAGATCTACCTCGTGTCTACGAACGATGATGTCAGCTACAAAAATCCCCTAACTTTGTCCGGTACCTGGATCTGCACAAAAGAGTGCAGAGTGTAGGATCAGTACAACCGACCCATGTATTGAGTAAGTTCCGAGCCTAACTTCGACAAAGTAGTGACGAGGCTACGGCGGGGCATTAACAATATAACATGTGAACAATATACAATAAAACAAGAAACAAATAATAATAATAAACTAAATAACTCGTAACTTGCAACAGTAAATAAAAACAACCCGGATAACTCTTTTCAGATATCAGCTATAATCAACTCCTCAAAATTTCCAAGTTTCGATTTAAATCACAGTCAAATAATCAGAGTATGAAAACCTTTTTAATAAAACCAGAGTTTTCCAAATCCTTATTTTTGAAAATCAGTAAAACATAATTATTCTCCCTTACCGCTCCTTGTTGCGGCGCACAACCCGCTCCCACCTGTCCACCTTTATTGCTCCTCCCTATATGTATATCACCCTTATTTCTCCTGTTGCGGCGTGCAACCCGATACCACCTGTCCACCCTTATCACTGCTTGTTGCGGCGTGCAACCCGCTCCCACCAGACATATCGTATAAGTTTATTTACGAAAAATTTCAATATTTAGGCCAAGCCTTTCACAATATTTTTGTACAAAAATTGTAAACAGAAGCTGTAAAACTCATAAACTTCATCAATTATCATTTCACAACGAAACCAACCGGAAATTATATACATATCGTAACACTAACATCCAGCTCAATCCTTATGTAACATAACAAAACCAAGAGAACAACCAACACTTCCAAAATAATTGAAACAATACTTAGAAATAAGTTAATGAATCCAAATCGACATATAAACATCAATGATCATGAAACAATTAAGCCTGGAAGCAAAGAATTAGAAATTTGTAAAGGGATCATGTTAAGCAGATAATTTGGGGGTGCATAGATACTCGTCACCTCACCTATACACCACACACATGTAATTTCACATAGCAATTAAGTTGGGGATTCCTATTCCCTCAATCAAGGTTAAACCAAACACTTACCTCAAATTCGTAGGTCACTCACTGCTCAATTATCGCTTTTCCTTTCGAATTTGTCTCTAACCCGCTCGAATCTAATCATAATTAGTTTAATATCATTAATTTATTCTAAAGGAACTAACTTTACTGAAAAATCATTGTTTTCCTAAGTTTTCTAAAAAAAGTTAAAAACCGACGCCGGGCCCGCTTGGTCCAAACTTGGGGTTCGGACCAAATTCCGTTTACCCATTCACCCCCGAGCCCGAATATGCAATTAGTTTCGAAATCTGACCCCAATTCGAGGTCAAAATAATATTTTTATAAAATTCCCTAATTCTACCCAAACCCTCAATTTCTACCATGAAAATTCTTAATTTTTGATTGAAAAGTGATGAAAAACATTGGGTAATTGAAAGAGAAGAGTTTAGGATTGTTACCAACACCTTGGGGATGAATTTGTGTGAAGAAAATAGCCTCTAGGTATTTGTAGTTCGAAAATAGGTTCTTCCCGAGTTTTAAAACTGTTTTATTTGACTGGGCAGGCCTTCATCGCGTTCGCGATGGGCCTGCCGCGTTCGCGATGGGTTAGGCCCAATGGCCTTCACGTTCACGGCCAGGTTGCCGCGTTCACATAGAGAAATTCAACTACCCTCCCCCATGTCCCGTTTACACAGTGCGTTCGCGTGGCCTGGATGCGTTCACGAAGCTTTAGCCTAGCAGTTCTCCGCGTTCGCATAGAACAAAAATGGCCCCGGTGCACTTTACTCTACGCGTTCGCGAGTGAAGCAACGCGAATGTGAAGGACACTTTACCTGTGCACCAGAAACAGTCATGACAACATAATTTCTTAAGTGTAAAATATCCCGTAGCCTACCCAAAACTCACCCGAGCCCTCGGGGCTCCAAACCAAACATGCACGCAAGTCTAAAACATCATGTGGACTTGCTCGTGCGTTCAAATCATGAAAATAACATCTAAAACTATGAATTTAACCTCAAAACTCATCATTTTTCTTAAGAATACTCAAATTTCACTATTTCTCAACCGGACGTCCGAATCATGTCAAATCAACTCTGATTCTCACCAAATTTCACAAATAACGCTTAAACATCATAGCAAACCTGTACCGGGCTCTGGAACCAAAATACGGGCCCGATACCAATGGTTTCAAATATTAATTCATTTCTTCATTTCATTAAAAAATCAAGCAAATTAATTTTCTTTAAAAATTGATTTCTAAAGCTAGGGACCTCAGAATTCAATTCCGGGCATACGCCCAAGTCCCATATTTTACTGCGGACCTCCCGGGATCGTCGGAACACGGATCCAAATCCGTTCACTCAAAATGTTGAACCAAGTCAACTAAAACCAAATTTTAAATTCCAAAAATTATTATTTCTCATATTTTCATTTATAAGCTTTCTGGATTCACGCCCGGATTGCACACGCAAATCGAGGTAATTAAAATTAGTCTTTTAAGGATAAAAAAAATTGGAATATTGTGTCTTAGTTTATAAGATGACCCTTTAGGTCATCACAATCTCCACCTCTAAAACAAACATTCGTCCTTGAACGGACATAGAAAATTACTTGAATTGGCAAACAAGTGGGGATATCTACTCTGCATGTCCGACTCGGACTCCCAAGTAGCTGCCTCAACAGGATGATCCCTCCACTGCACTCAAATTGAAGGGTAACTCTTTGACCTCAATTGACGATCCTGCCAGTCTAAAATGGCTACCGACTCCTCCTCATAAGTCAAATCTTTGTCCAATTGGACAGAGCTAAAATCTAAGACGTGGGACGGGTTACCATGATATTTTTGGAGCATAGATACATGGAATACCGAATGAACTGAGGATAACCCTGGAGGCAACGTAAGTCTATAAGCTACCCCCCACTCTATCAAGAATCTCAAACGACCTGATATACATAGGGATCAAGTTACCCTTCTTTCCAAATCGCATAACACTCTTCATGGGTGATACCCGAAGTAATACTCTCTCTCCAACCATGAATGCCACATCTCAAACCTTACGATCGGCATAACTCTTTTGCCTAGACTGAGCTGCACGAAGCCGATCCTGTATAATCTTGACCTTATAAGGCCTCTTGAACTACGTCTGTACCCAATAACCGAGCCTCTCCCGGCTCAAACCATCCAACTGGAGATCGACACCGTCTACCATATAATGCCTCATAGGGAGCTATATGAATGCCCATCTGATAACTATTATTGTAGGCAAACTCCACTAACGACAAGAATTTATCCCAAGAACCTTCAAAGTCAATAACACAAGCGCGAAGCATATCTTCTAGAATCTCAATAGTACGCTTGGACTGCCTGTCCGTCTGAGGATGAAATGTTGTGCTCAACTCAACTCAGGTACCCAAATCTTGTTGAACTGCCCTCCAAAAGTTTGAGGTAAACTGCGTTCCTCGATCAGAAATAGACACGGGCACACCGTGAAGGCGAACAATCTCTTGAACATATATCTTTGCCAACCGCTCCAAAGTGTAAGTACTTGCCAATGGAATGATATGTTCTGATTAGTCAGCCTATCCACAATAACACAAACGACGTCGAACTTCCTCTAAGTCCGTGGGAGTCTAACAACAAAGTCAATTGTGATACGCTCCCACTTCCACTCAGGAATCTCTATCTGCTAAAGCAAACCACCGGGTCTGTGATGCTCATATTTCACCTATTGGAAATTCAAACAACGAGCCACATAAAACAATATCCTTTTTCATTCTTCACCACCAGTAGTGCTGCCGCAGGTCCTGGTACATCTTGGCAGCACTCGGGTGAATAGAATACTTAGAACTGTGAGCTTCTTCAAGAATCAACTCATGAAGGCCATAAACATTAGGCACACATATACGACTCTGCATCCTCAAAACACCATCCTCTCCAACTGTAACCTTCTTGGCCGCCCCGTGCCGAACAGTGTCCCTAAGGACCATCAAGTGCGGGTCATCATCTTGTCGATCTCTGATACGCTCGAATAAGGAAGACCGAGCAACTGTAAAAGCTAGAACATGGCTGGGCAAAATATCCAACCTCACGAACTGATTAGCCAAAGTTGAATGTCTGAAGCTAACGGTCTCTCACCGACTGGAATACATGCAAGGCTGCCCATACTTACTGCTTTCCTACTCAATGCATCAGCCATCACATTGGCCTTCCCTAGATGATACAATATAGTGACATCATAATCTTTCAATAACTGTAACCATCTCCTCTGCCTCAAATTAAGATCCTTTTTCTTGAACTAGTACTGGAGGCTACGATGATCTGTGTAAACCTCACATGGCACTCCATAAAGATAGCGCCTCCATATTTTCAACGCATGAACAATGGCTGCCAACTCTAAGTCATGGACATGATAATTCTTCTCATGAATCTTTAACTGCCGAGACGCATATGCTATCACCCTGCCCTCTTGCAGCAATACCTCTCCCAACCTAACACGGGAAACATCACAATATACCGTGAAAAATCCTGAACCCGAGGGTAACACCAATACCGGTGCTGAAGTCAAGGCTGTCTTGAGCTTCTGGAAGCTCGCCTCACACTCATCCGACCATTTAAATGGGGCACCCTTTTGAGTCAATCTCGTCATCGGGGTTGCTATAGACGAGAACCCCTCCACAAAATGAAGGTAGTATCCCGCCAAAACCAAGAAGCTCCTGATTTCCGTGGCTGAAGTGAAAATAGGCCGGTTCTTAACTGCCTATATCTTTTTAGAATCTACCTGAATACTCTCCGATGATACGATGTGACCCATGAAAGCTACTGAATCTAAACAGAATTCACACTTTGAAAATTTTGCATACAACTGATTATCCCTCAAAGTCTAGAGTGCTATACAGAGGTGCTGCTCATGCTCCTCCCGATTGCGGGAGTATATAAAAATATCATCAATGAACAAAATTACGAAGGAATCCAGATAAGGCTTGAAAACTCGATTCATCAAATCCATAAAGGCTGCTGAGGAATTAGTCAAGCCAAAAGACATCACCAAAAATTCATAGTGCCCATACCTTTTCTGAAAGGATTTTTTAGGAACATCAAATGTCCTAATCTTCAACTGATGGTAGCTCGATCTCAGATCAATTTTTGAAAACACACTGGCACCCTGAAGCTGATCAAATAAATCATCAATTCTCAGTAATGGATACTTATTTTTGATAGTAACTTTATTCAACTGCCGGTAATCTATACACATTCTCATCGATCCATCCTTCTTCTTTACAAGCAAAACCGGTGCACCCCAGGGAGAGACACTAGGCCTGACGAAACCCTTATCAAGATGGTCTTGCAACTGTTCTTTCAATTCTGGTGGGGCAATCCAGTATCGAGGAATAGAAATGGGCTGAGTTCCCAGAGCAACATCAATACAAAAATTGATATCCTTGTCTGGTGGCATCCCCGACAGGCTTCAGGAAGAATTTCGGGAAACTCCCGAACAATAGGCACTGACTCTATTGAAGAAACCTCGGCATCAGAATCCCGGATATGAGCCAAATAAGAAAAACATCCCTTCTCAACCATGCGACGAGCTTTGGCATAAGAAATGACTCTGCTGGGAGAATGACTAGGATTCCCTTTCCATTCTAACCGAGGCAATCTCGGCAAAGTTAAAGTAACTGTCTTGGCGTGACAGTCCAAGATGGCATAATAAGGTGACAACCAATCCATAGCGAATATGACATCAAAATCGACCATGTCAAAAAGCAAAATGTCTATACTAGTTTCAAGACCCTCAATAATGACTGCGCATGAACGATATACACGATCTACAACAATACCATCCCCAATGGCGTATACACATAAATAGGGATACTCAAGGAATCACGGGGCACAACCAAATACAAGGCAAAATAGGATGACACAGAAGAATAAGTAGACCCCGGATCAAACAAAACTGAAGCATCTTTATTACAAACTGAAATGGTACATGTGATAACTGCATCGGAGGACTCTGCCTCGAGTTTGGCTGGAAATGAATATAATCGGGGCGGGCACCACCACCCTGAACTGCGTCACCGGGAGGACCCTTGACAGGTGGTCCTCCACCTCTAACAGGCTGGCTGTCACATCTAGCGGGCCGGCTTCCACCTCTAGCCTGCTGACCTCCACCTCTAACATTCTAACCTCTACCTCTGGCTACCTGACTCCTACACCTGGCTGGCTGGGCAAGTGGTGCTGCTGCTGGTGCCGGAACTATAGCACGAGAATTCTGGTACTGAGGCTGATTACCCAAAGATTTAGGATAAGATATCCGAATGTGCCCATACTCACCACACCCATAACACCCATCCTGATACTGAGGCTGACCTTGCAAACTGGCTGACCACGATAATAACTCTGAAGAAGAGGTGCTCTGATAGGGGCTGATTGATCAGAATAAGGCAAGTAAGAGCCACAACCACCTAAGGCACAACAGGATGTCTGAAGTGCTGAATTAAATGGACTTGAAGAATGGCTCTACCCTGAGTATCTCCACCTCCAGAAGAGGAACCGCTAAATCTACCGGAATGGCGAGGTCTCTCGTCTGACCCCTGACCTCCCATCCCGAGAACCGTGTCAACTCTCCTGGCCACATTGGTCGCATCCTGAAATGAAATCTCAGTCTCTGTTTCCTTAGCCATCTGCAACTTGATGGGCTGGGAAAGGCCCTCATTAAATCTCCTAACCCTCTCTCTCTCTGTGGGCAATAATAGAATAGCATGCCGAGCCAAATCAACAAAGCGATTCTCATACTGGGTGTCATGCCGCCATGCTGAAGACGCTCAAAATGACAACGCTTCTCTTATCTGGTAGTGATAGGCAAAAACTTCTCCAAAAAGAGGTGAGAAAACTGATCCCAAGTCAGAGCAGGTGAACCAGCTGGTCTAGTCAAAGAATCCCTCCACCATTTCTTGGCGGAACCAGTCATCTGAAACGAAGCGAAGTCGACCCCATTGGTCTCCAAAATACCTATATTACAAAGAACCTCGTGACAGTTGTCCAGCTATTCCTGAGGATCCTCTGAAGTAGCACCACTAAAGTGAACAGGGAAAAGCTTGATGAACCTGTCCAATCTCCACAAAGCATCAGAAGCCATAGCTGCCCCCTCAGCAATCGGGGCTGCAACAACTATCTAAACTACCCCAACTGGGCTGGCTGCTGGGGTCTGGATCTGAGGAATAGTCTGATCAGGAGTGTGGGTAACAGGTGTCTGGATCCTTCCTCCAGCCTGAGATACGACTGCTGCAACAGGTAGTCCGCCAGTCTGGGCTACACTCTCCATAAGGTCCACTAATCGGACCAAAGCATCCTGAAGCACTGGGGTAGCAATAAACCCCTCTAGGACCCGAGCTGGTCCAGCTGGAACGATTTGAGCTGGAGCCCCCATCAATCTCAATCAGGGGCTCCGCAGCTAGGGCTACAGTATGAGCAATAGGCTGAGTCCTGCCCTTGCCTCGGTCTCTGACGTGGCCTCAGCCTCTGCCCCTAATAGGAGTTGTTGCTGCTTGAAGACCGGATTATTGGTTAGCGGAAGAAGAAGCACGTGTTCTCTCTTTCTGCGAGAGAGTAGAAGAGTTCAATCAGTATTTGAGATACCAAGAATCACACGACAGAGTAGAAATAAAAATTGAGTTTGTTCCTAACTTTATAGCCTCTAGGAGATAAGTACACACGTCTCCGTACTGATCCTTCAGACTCTATCAAGCTTGTTCGTAAATTGTGAGACCTATGCAACCTAGTGCTCTGATACCAACTTGTCACGACCCAAAATCCCAACCTTATAGATCGTGATAGCGCCTAACACCATATTTGCTAGGCAAGCTAATGTTAGAACTTATTTAATTAATTTCTATTAAAGTCTATTTAATTGTAACATGACAATTAAGAAATAAACTAAATTTATTAATTCCAATGCATAAATTCACGAATAAAAATAATAAACGAATAAATAAGCCGACCCACTAACTAAATATATAACTATAAGACTACCCTAGGGTCTAGTGTCACAATTCACGAACTACTAAGAATACTACAAATAATGGTCTGAAATAATATATCTCTGTTTTGAAAGAAATAAAACAGCGTCTATAAGTAAAGAGAAGACTCCAAGAATCTGCAGACGCCAGCAGATCTACTTCGTGTCTCCGAACGATGATGTTAGCTACTAAAATCTCCTAACTCTGGCCGGTATCTGGATCTGCACAAAAGAGTGCAGAGTGTAGTATGAATACAACCGACCCCATGTACTGAGTAAGTTCCGAGCCTAACCTCGAGGAAGTAGTGATAAGGCTACGGCGGGGCATTAACAATATAACCTATGAACAATATAAAATAAATCAAGAAAGAAATAATAATAATAAACTAAATAACCAGTAACTTGCAACAATAAATAAAAACAACTCGGATAACTCTTTCAAATATCAGCTATAATCAACTTCTCAAACTTTCCAAGTTTCGATTTAAATCACAGTAAAAAAATCAGAGTATGAAAAACCTTTTTAATAAAACCGGAGTTTTCCAAATCCTTGTTTTTTAAAATTAGTAAAACATAAGTATTCTCTCTTATCTCTCCTTGTTGCGGCGCACAACCCGCTCCCACCTGTCCACCCTTATTGCTCCTCCCTATATATATATATCACCCTTATTTCTCCTGTTGCGGCGTGCAACCCGATCCCACCCACCCACCTGTCCACCCTTATCACTCCTTGTTGCGGCGTGCAACCCGCTCCCACCAGATATAACGTACTAGTTTATTTACAAAAACTTTCACAATTTAGGCCAAGCCTTTCACAATATTTTTGTAGCAACAATTGTAAACAGAAGCTGTAAAACTCATAAACTTCATCAATTATCATTTCACAACGAAACCAACCGGAAATTATATACATATCGTAACAGTGACATCGAGCTCAATCCTTATGTAACATAACAAAACCAAGAGATATAATAAGTTAACAATAAGTTAACGAATACAATCGACATATAAACATCAATGATCATGAAACAATTAAGCCCCGAAGTAAATATTGGAAATAGGGAAAGGGGTCATGTTAAGCAGATAATTTGGGGTGAATAGATACTCGTCACCTTACCTATACACCACCCACGTGTAATTTCATATATAAATTAAGTTGGGGATTCCTATTCCCTCAAATCAAGGTTAAACCAAGCACTTACCTCAAATTCGCAGGCCACTCACTGCTCAATTACCGCTTTTCCTTTCGAATTTGCCTCTAACCCGCTCGATTCTTATCATAATTAGTTTAATATCATTATTTTATTCTAAAGGAACTAACTTTACTGAAAAACCATTGTTTTCCTAAGTTTTCTAAAAAAAGTTAAAAAACCGACCCGGGCCCACTTTGTCCGAACTCAGGGTTCGGATCAAATTCTGTTTACCTATTTACCCCCGAGCCCGAATATGCAATTAGTTTCGAAATTCGACCCCAATTCGATGTCAAAATTCGATATTTACAAAATTTCCTAATTCTACCCAAACCCTCAATTTCTACCATGAAAATTCTTATTTTTTGATTGAAAAGTGATGAAAAACATCGGGTAATTGAAAGAGAAGAGTTTAGGAATGTTTACCAACACCTTGGGGATGAACTTGTGTGAAGAAAATTTCCTCTAGGTCTTTGTAGTTCGATAATAGGTGAAAAATAGGTTCTGCCCGAGTTTTAGAACTGTTTTTAATGACTGGGCAGGCTTTCATCGCGTTCCCGATGGGCCTGCCCCGTTCGCAATGGGTCAGGCCCAATGGACTTCGGTTTCGCGACCAGATGGCCACGTTCGCATAGAGAAATGCCACTACCCTCCCCCAAGTCCTGTTTACACAGTGCGTTCGCGTGGCCTGGACGCGTTCGCGAAGCTTTAGCCCACCAGTACTCTGCATTCGCGTCCTGAGCTCCGTGTTCACATCGAACAAAATGTCCCCAGTGCACTTTACTCTACGCATTCACGAGTGAAGCAACGCGAACGCGAAGAACAATTTACATGCGCACCAGAAACAATCAATTGTGTTAAACCCATAAATGACTATCATGAGAGTTTAGTTGATTCTTCCTACCTCTAACATCACAATGCATAGCTTGAGCAGACTGGTCTATTACTGATATATCATAGTAGGCAGGATCTCATAATATCTAAACTCTTCCATTAGCATCATGTTCATAGTTAAATCTTGCTCGCCAACCTGGCACTACCCTATAAGCAATGCCATATGCCTTATTTTTTTTTGACAATAGTTTCTACTAAACCAACTAATTTGATATTATTCTCTTTAGTATAGGTACCCAACTCTTTTTGCTTATAGCATTTGTTAGTACCTAATCACGCTCAACTATGTCTTATAGAAAGACTAAACGAGCGCTGCAAATATAATCCGGGGTATTACGCCCAGAGTCGATCCCACAGGGAATTTACGTATCAATCAAGCCATCAGAATACGCAACTTTTACTCAATCAATTTTCTCAAGACTTTTGGATATCAATTGGTAATGTTTTACTATTTCTATTGACAAAAGTAATAAACTAACGATTACCTAACAATATGGTGTAAACAATTATGATAAAGGTCTAAGGTTATGGTTTCCCCCGTCGGTGAATTTCTCTCTTGTATACTTCCTATAGTTTGATTAGTTGGCTCTATCAATCATGAACACTCTAGCAACCATAAATCTCTCTCAAGTAATTATGATAATTTACTAGACGCACTCTCTCAAATTACGCTAGCTAGATTGCATTACAGTTCACTTTAGATTGCACCCGAGGTATCGTTATCTCTAATCCAACCTCTAAACCCTCGGTTATGACTTTCGTCTATACTCCGGGAGTGATGTTGTTCAAACAAATACCTAAATATGTACTCTCTCTCAAGTAGATACATAATAAATAGGCACAGCTAATTGAGGGCCCTTCAATCAACTACAACAAGAACGTAGTTGAACAAATAGTGATTAACAACCAATCAAACTATATTAATATTATAATAAGTTCATCCCCCAACGGGTTCCACCAAAACCCTAGATTAAAGAAATTAGCTAATCATGCTCATAATAATCAACTCCAAAATAACTTGCATAATTAAACTACAAAGTAATGAATAAAAGATGTAAAAATCAATATTTTGCTTTGCGGAGTAGTATTCCACAGGCTTCTCTTGTCTCTAATGGAATCCCCCTTCAAAGTTGTGTTTTTGGGTCTATTTATATGTTTGGGACAAACCCTAAACGTGTAGGATACTTCTATTCAAATCGGGAAACACTTAAAATCTTCAAAACTCGGACTAGGCTGGACCAGGAACCAGGCGTTACAGGCCAAATGCCTGGATAACGCCTGGCCAGGCCTGAATTTATGGCCCAAACGCCCCCCAAACGCCTGGTCCTACCAGGATTTATAGCCCAAACTCCCGGCTATGACCAGGCTTTACAGCTCAAACGCCCAGCTATAGCCGGGTTCACTCCTTTTTGACTCTTGAGTGTATTTTTGACGTTTATGCATCCATTTAGCTCGACTTTCATCTCCAATTCACCTACACATAAAATAGACTCTGTTATGCACATATGAAGTGTATTTTTACCATTAAAGCACATAAAATGTAAGGCACATAATGCGTTAAACCATGAATTCTAGCCACACATCAGTACCTCTAATGTTCTAAACCAACCAAGACATCAAGTTGGTTTAGATGTACCACCTGCAGATGGTGTTGACAAATTAGCCATCACTGCTATATTCGCCTGTTGACTAGATCTATGCTTACCAGGTGACATAACTTCTTGTGCATAGTTCTGAGGTATGCCATTTATTTCAACTGCTTTCTTCCCTTTGTCAAGAGATTGTTGCTAGACTTCTTTAGGTATTGGTTCTGCTTCTTTTCTCTCATCATCACAAGCAGTAAGCCCTTGTTCATTCAGCATCACTGTCTGCCCCTGATTAGCTTTATGTGTAGGAGCTAACACAACTCCTGTACTCTTCCACACTTACTTCACAGGATGTGTCCTATTTTTTTTAGGCTGTTGCACTTACTTAACCTCCTCCTTGCGAGTCCTTGTACAATCATGACCAATTTTTAAGCACTTCCCGCAGAACTCAGGTTTCCAATCATATTCCACTGTCTGATCAAACAACCCGCCTGAGTCTTCTATAATAGGGACCTTTCTAGGAAGAGGTTTAGTGGCATTCACCTCAATGAGAATTCTAGCAAAAAAGATTCTAGTTTGTTTGGCAGTGAACTCATCCACGAATAATGGAATCCCTATTGTGCTTGATATTCTACTCAATGAGCTACCTCCCCTGTAGTTCATGGAAAGTTTGGAAAATCTAACCCAAAGAGGAATCTCAGTTAAAGATTCAACATCAAAATCAAACTGTAGACTCCATTATTTCATTATCATTGGCCTATTTTTGACTGTGAAAGGACCCTCACACAGAATTTCTTCATGTCATCCATGGATTGAGACCTAGCAATGTAATAACCATTATCATGAGAATAGAGCTCTGGCATAGTGACCGTATCCCACATTTAATTTATATATCGATGCATGTAATTATACCCTGTTTTTTTCCCAAATTACATAAATGATTAGGCACATTTCCATTTTAAAGTTTCAGCTTCTAGATCTGATTTGTCAAGTTTGGCGACAACGCTTCAGGTGTAATATAGTGCAAAGGCATATCATTAGCAGCTGATCAATTACCATCAAGGACCCGAACCCAAGTTGGTTCTCTAGTAATTTTCGGTAGTGGAACAGTAGTGTGTGCTGATGGTTGCTTCTCAGCTTCCTTATTCTTCCCCAATATAGTATCAGCTGATTTTAGAGCTTGATTTTCGGCTTCTAATTTTTGAGCTTGGAAATTTTTTCATCTACCTTGATCTGTTGCTTTTTAGGATGACCGGGTGACTTCTTTCATTCCATTGACGAGGTCGGCGCACATTAGCTTAAACTGCGCAGAGAGAGCGAGAGAGAAGCGGTTTTTGGGTTTTATGATTTTAAAGATAATGAAATGAGTAACAAAGTTAGATAATCATCATTGGTTTGCCTGATGGTGGTGTTATGAGCCATCACGACCTATAGTGGATTTTGGGCGTGATTGTTATGATTGATTATAAGAATTATTTTTCGATTATTTACTGCCAACTCATAAACAGTCATTAGTCACATGATTACATATTTTATGTTGTATAATTACAAGTTTTTCTTCTAGTTTAGGTTATGGTTTAAAATTGCCATTTATTATACATTAGGTTAGAGTTCTTTTAGAATAAAAGAAACATATAAAATGATTTGCTAATGATCAAGGTATAACCAACACATAGAAAACGGAAAAATTAAGATATTTCATAGAATAAAAGGGTATTTCTCACATTCTTTTCCTAAATTTAAAATCATAACCGCTTCGAACCAAACAGATAAGAAGTTGGATGAAGCAAATAATTTTTTTTATAGTCTTACATCTAGAAGTTGGCCATTTTATAAAATTATGCTAGTCGTAGGGAGTTCGAAAAAGATAATCTGATTTGAAGATTTAAAACTAATACTCACTCCTTCTCAATTTACGTGATACTATTTTTTTTAATTTTCTGTTTCAAGAAGAGTAATATATTTTTATGTTTAAGTTAACTTTAAACTTTTATTTTATCATTCGTGAGATATTTTATAGACGCATAAATATTTATGACTTGTTTAAGATTATAAATTACTAATACATATTTTAAATTTGTATTTAGTCAAACATCATAATATAAATTGGGATGGAGAGAGTCAGTGCCGGCTCGACCCAGGCGACTAAAGCGAAAGTTATAGGCCCCAACAAATAGGAGGCCCCAAAATTGACTCCTTTTTATGTCTATATATTATTGCATATGTTATATCTATAAATATAAAATAAATATTACTAATAGTAATGATTGATTATAAGAATTATTTTTTCGATTATTTACTGCCAACTCATAAATAATCACTAGTCACTTGGTTACATATTTTATGTTGTATTTTTTATAAACTAATTTCAGCGTACACGCGTTGCGCGTGTTACCTTATTTCAATAAATATAATATTTCAAAGACTTACATAAATATTATATTAAAAACTATGGTTGAGTTATAAAATACATGTTAAAATTAAAAATTTATAGTTTCTAAAAATAATAATTATTGGTCCTATTTAGCTAACTCAATAAAGAAAGAAACTCTATCCCATATAAGTTCTTAATCATTTCATTCAATTGACAGAAGACGTCTTATTTTTGCTCACGAGCAAAATTCAATTTTTTCTATTTGTTTAATGTATAATAAATATGATAGGAATTATTTCCAACATATTGACAAAATAAATTACTATCGCTAAAAGTAAAATCAACCGCTACATTTTAATTAATCTACTCTTTTTGCTTTTAACTTTTCATGTATGAAATTACTCCAGTGTTTTATATGATTTTTCATTTACGCTTATTACTATATTATAGTCGATTTTGGATTATTTTTGTAACGATCCGACCGATCGTTTTGAGAATTTATATTCCGTTCAGCTGCTTGAAGTCTTGAGTAGTTTCATATGACGTATTATTACTTGTTTGAATCATTGATTTTGGTTTTCAGATGATTCAACATCGATTCAGAAGAGGGATTCTCATGTTAGAAGCTTTGAGTTGGAAGAGTTGACCGAATTTGACTTTCTGCTTATTTGACCGCGGATCGAAGTTTTGATGATTTCGTTAGGTCAGGGTGGTGATTTTGGACTTGGGCGCATGCCCATATTTGTATTTGGATAATTGTAGGAGGTTTCGTCACGAATTGGCGAAAGTTGGGAATTTTAAGGTTTGGAATGTTCATAAGTTTGACGGAGACTTTGATGATATCGGGGTTGTATTGTGTTTTTGGGAATGTGAAATAGCTTCATTATGTCATTTGGAACTTTTGTGTAAAATTTAAGTTCATTCCAGGATCATTTGATATGTTTTGGCCCGAATTTTGGAAGTTAAAAGTTCAAAAGTTCCTTAAGTTCGATTTGAGGTGCGATTCGTGATCTTGATGTTGTTATGTGTGATTTGAGGCCTTGAGTAGGTCCGTATTTTTGTATTTTTAGGTATATTCGGATGGGGTCTCGAGGGGCTCAGGTGAGGTTCGGAGGTGGTTCAGATCATTTTGTCTCATGTTGTATTGCTGAAGAAGTGCTGGTTCTGGTGTTGCGCAGGTGCAGTATTCATAGAAGCGGAAATGTGACCACAATTGTGAGAGGGTCTGAGTTTGGAGTCATCATAGATGCGAAGCTTGGGGCACACCACCGTCCTCACAGAAGCAATGGCCTATGGCGCAGAAGCGGGGTTTAGCACAGGAGCGGAACAAGACTCGCACCTGCGATGTGGTAGAAGCGGAATATATTTCTGCAGATGCGAGGGGTCTATGCTTAGTGTACTTTCACAGAAGCGGATGTCGGGTCGCATAAGTGATGCCGCAGAATCGGCTCATTGATCACAGATGCAAAAGGTGTGGGCAGACCAGTATAAACTTGAGGGTTAGTGTATTTTAAACATATTTGGAGCTATGGAGCTCGGATTGAGATGATTTTTGAAGCGGTTTTCACCACATGGATTTGGGTAAGTGTTAAACAATCGGTTCTGATTATATTTCGTGAACCTATCTTCGTTTTTGGTATTGGATTATTATTTTTAAAGAGAAATTAGGGGTTTTTGTCTAAACTTTCCTAAAGTGAATTTTTTAGTTTCTGACATCGATTCAGAGTTAGATTTGAGTGAAACTAGTATGGTTGGTCTGGTAATTGAATGAGTTGTCGAATTTTGTGAGTTTTGTCGGGCTCTAAGGTACAAGCCCATGTTTGACTTTTTGGTTGACTTTGAGTAAATGTGTAAAGATTCGACCTTTATCATTCGAGTTTGCTTCCTATGGCATTATTTGATGATTTTGAGTTACTTTTGACTAGTTTCGAGCCGTTCGTAGGATGATTTGAGCGGGACGGCGCTTCTAGTGTCACGATCCAAAATCCTAATTTAGGTCGTGATGGCGCCCAACAACGGGGTCAGGCAAGCCAACACTCAATTTACTATGGGTTCTTTCTTATTTGATTAAACATTTCAACATATACCAAGTTTTAAAGTTTGAAACATAAATCAAAAAGGATAATTAACCAGTTTTAATCAAAAACGGTCATAAGGAGGCGTGAGCCAATATATATACAGACCCGTAATCCATAATAACTACCACGTGTGTGCTAGGAACTAGTGTCACAAGTCTTAAGGGCCTACTAACAGAATACACAAAAGATATAATCTACAGTCCCACTGTCTGAAAGAAATAGACGGGAAATAAGCAAAAGAAACTCCATGGTGTTGCCAGAGATCGCCAGGAGAAGCAGCTCACCATGAAGTCATGTCCGTCTATAATCAGAATCAAGCTCCGGTCTGACAACCATATGCACCAGCCTCAGAACCTGTACAATTAAGTACATAAGCGTAGCATGAGTACATAAATATATATGTACCCAGTGAGTATCCCCCACAAGAATCACACATAGCATTTAAATCACCTATGGGGACAATTCCCTCTTACGAGGTTAGAAAGGAGATTCAGCTCGCGTCGAACCTAGTCCCGGGTCAAGAATGCTCCCGAAACTCCGAACTCGTCACCCAAGGACTCGAAACTAATCAAACGTTACGTAAATATATCAAATTATACTCAAAGAATGGAATTCTCCTACTATTTAGTCAAATGCATCATTCTTGAAGAAATCCCAAAATCCAACCCCGGGCTCGCATGCTTGGATTCCGAAAATTCTCGAAGGGAACACTCACCCATAACCTAAGGATCGTTAATATATGATTTTTGTATGAATTCATAGCCAATTCACGGGTAATTCTCTAAATTCTCGAAAGCCCTAGGTTACTACCCAAATCCTTAATTTTCCACTAATTAGGTAGTTAAATTCAACTAGGAATTCATGCATTAACTAACTTTGGGATAGAATTCACTTACCTTTTTGTAGCTAGGTCGTGGGACTCTTTTCCAAGCTCCCAAGATCGTCTATGGTGGAAGAAAATGGGATAATCCCGCATTTAAAGACCTTACTGCCTACAGGGGTTTCCGCACCTGCGGTCTCGCGCCTGCGAGAAAGGACTCGAACCTGCGGAAGAGGGGCAACGGGCCTGGGCTCGTACCTGCGGGCAGGAGTCCGCAATTGCGGGGAAAGGGCCCGCACCTGCGAGAACTGGGCAGGCCATCTGGGGGTGCACCTGCGAGGCTAGGACCGTAGGAGCGGTCCCGCACCTGCGGTCACACCAGATCAGGTGCACCAGCAGTTACTTCAGCTGATTTTTGGCCTCGTTTGGTGCCCGAGAGGCACCTGGGCCCACCCCAGCCCCCGTTCAAATATACCAACAAGTCCCAAATCATAATACGGACTCGATCGAGCCTTCGGAACACCCACAACAATGCTAAAAATCAAAATCACACCTCAAACCACTAAAATCAAACTTAGGAACTTTAGGTTTCTAGAATTTGCTAGCAATGCGCCGAACCGACCTATACTACTCAGAATGACAACAAATTTTGCAGGCAAGTCCTAAATGACATAACGGAACTTCCCGACCTCGGAATTCTGTTCGGACCTCGATAACACAAAACACGTCCCAAAGCACAATACAAACTTAAGGAAACTCTTATTTCGATATTGGGCGCTGAAACGCTCCCGGGTCATCCAAAACCTATTCTGAACATACGCCTAATTCGAAATCATCATACGGAGCTACCAGAACCGTCGAAACTCGATTTTGGGGTTGTTTACTAAAAATGTTGACCGAAGTCAAACTTGGCCAAAAAGGCCAACCTTGAGGAACTATGTGTTCCTTTACTTCTCTAAACACTTCCGAATCCCAGACCACCTGCCCCCGCAAGTCATAAATCACAATAAGCCGCTATGGGAAGTTTCGTTTAGGGGAACAGGGTCCAATAATG
This sequence comes from Nicotiana paniculata, assembly GCA_005239505.1. Lineage (NCBI taxonomy): Eukaryota > Viridiplantae > Streptophyta > Magnoliopsida > Solanales > Solanaceae > Nicotiana > Nicotiana paniculata. Next base: position 28,832 of record ML329710.1, read on the forward strand.
CAAAATGACCGGTCAGGTCGTTACACCTCATTACAAACCTTCCCCATTTTGTAAAATAATTCCCTTTTTGAACCCGTCCCTCCTTGAACATTGAGAATGAGGATAAAAGTCTAAGTTGGGGGTGTGGTATCAAGTTGGAAATTGGTAAGGTTGTATATTGAGTGTAGGAACATATGCCTCAAAGTGTTCACATAAAATTATTCAAGCTCCAAAAGAAAAAAAATATAAAACAAAAAAGAGAAAAAGAAAAGAAAAAGAAATATTTGTATATATATAAATATGGAGCCTTGAAGAAAATTACAGAGGTACTTAAAATTGCTCGATGTTGGTAACTAGGAGCCAATGAGGGCTATGTGGTTTGAAAAGAAACAAAGGGCAACAAGAAAGAAAAATGTGAGTAGTGTTTAAGGAGGGTGTAGTCACTTGTACCCAAATGTTTATCCAACCCTTCCCTAAGACTATATTACAAGCTTAAAAAGTCCTTATGGGATCTCCAACCGAATGATCTTGAAAAGGTGATGAATTGAAATAAGGGCAAGCCTATGGCATGATATGTTGTAACACTTGAAATTCTTTGTGAGAGTGAGTGTCTTTGTGAATTTGTCCCTTGTGTTGTTCTTGTAAATATGGTGATTTTGGGCTTTCTTTCTTGTGAGGGCACATGAATTAGGATGGATTGGTGAAATTGATATATCCGGAAATGAATGAATTGAGCATATGTAGTAGAACGGTGCTTTTGAGTCACTCCTTGAGGCTTATTCTTGTCACTTGATTATTTTGAAACCCCCTTGCACTTCTTGATGTTTTTTAATAAGGGAGTTATTTGGGTAAGATGCATACTTGAGCCTAATTATTAGTACCAAGCAAATCCATAAGTATAATGCTTAGTTGGAGAATCATATTTGTAAATGATAGCAATGTGACTTGTACTTTAAATGGTATAACCTCATTGAGTTGTTGGTTTTGATTTGGTTGAGTACAAGCAAAAGCTTAAGTTGGGGTTGTTGATGAGTGGTGATTTTACCACTCATTTTAGCTTTTTTTCGCTAGATTTTGAACCCTTTAATGTTAACATGAGGTCGTTTATAGTGTGTATTGCTCGAATTTCAGGGAAATGGTGCCATGAAGTGGTTGGTGTTGAATTGGAGTGGAGTTCAGCACAAAATGGTGAAAAATGCACAAAACCTCCAGTGAATCCGCACTTGTGTTGATGAGTGGTGATTTTACCACTCATTATAGCTCTTTTTCGCTTGATTTTGCATCCTTTAATGTTAACATGAGGTCGTTTATAGTGTATTGCTCGAATTTCAGGGAAATGGTGCCATGAAGTGGTTGGTGTTGAATTGGAGTGGAGTTGAGAACAAAATGGTGAAAAATGCACAAAACTTCCAGTGAATCCGCACCTGCGGAGAACTGAACGCACCTGCGGATGAAGCTCAACAGTAGAAAAGCACACCTGCAAAGTGGTTCACGTGCCTGCAAAAGCGCAGGTGCGATGTTTTGTCTGCATCCGCGGAACGTGCTTAAGTCACCCAGAACCGCACCTGCGATGTGTAGTCCGCTTCTGCGGAACCGCACCTGCGAGGATTTTTCTGCAGGTGCGGCCAACGGGTATCAGCACTGGATATAAATTTAAAATCACATTTCTCCTTCCCAACTCACATATACTCGACCTAGCTGATCTTTTGGCATATCTCTGGCATTGTAAAACATATTTTCAGTCTTGAAGACTAGAGAGAACATTTTTGGAAGCTAGGGTTTGCACACACACTTGGGGTTTGAAGATTTCAAGTTTGTGGTTAAGGATTTCTTACCCATTTATGTTTATTTCTTTATTTCCTTGATTTGTATTGAATATTTAAGTTTGTAGTATTTATTTCCAACACTAATTCTTGTTTATGGAAATATTCATGTTTAAAGTGTGGATTAAATACCTTGTTGTGCTTATGTATTGAATGATTTTTCAACTTTTATGAAGTGAGTTAGTATTTCTTTAATTATTCTTGTTATTTAATGTTTCCAAAGGGATTATCTAACCCTAGGACTCGACCATTAACTCTATATTAATTTTAGAAAAGATAATTTGGGGTTGGGAAAGATTAAATAACAAGAACTTGAGACTTTAACCATCATTTTATAGATTCTACCTAGGGATAGGATTGAACTACTTGTAGCCATATCCGGGTGTGCTTAATCTCTTAATTGGGTTAGGAATAATTCAATTAGAAAGTCTTATTAGTCCTTGGAAAAATCTAATTAAGAATTATTATTCGTGGCTAATTAACATAAACTCGTTCATATTTGCAAAATCGTGAAATACATTGGATCGTTACTTGAGTGTAATTCCCAATGCATTAATTCTTGTTTTCATTGATTATTTTACTTGCTTTCTAGGTTAGTTTATATTTTTGCATTTAGTTATAAACATTTTCAAAACCAAAATCTATTTGCTTGTCATTGCGCGATAAGTGATACTTCTCTTACATTCCTAATCACCTCCCTATTTTTCTCTGTGGGATTCGACCCCAACCTTTTAGGGTTATTATATTTGACAATCGACCGCTTACACTATTTTAAGGCGTAATTTGAACGTATCACTAGTCTGGGCTCAGGTGCTGCTAGAACAGGCTGGACCCCACCCACAGGCAGTGTACCCGGGGTACGATGTAATGCTGTTGTCTGGCCTGCAGCCTGGGCAGTAGGGGTCTGGACTCCCCCTCCTACCTGAGAAGCGGCAGGATCTGCTGGAAATAAACCCGCCTTGGACATAGTTTCCATAAATCTCATCATACGGCCCATGACCTCCTAGAATCCTGGCGTCGTCATGAAGTCTACTGGAGCAGGATCTGCTGGGGGCACCTCGTCCTGCTACTCTATGATAGGATCCTCTGGTGCTAGTGCAAATGAAATAGTTATGGGAAGCCCTCGGGCCGGTGCCCTCCCCGGCCTCTGCCACGGCCTCGGATAACGGGGGTAGCAGCCACTCCCCGGTCTGGAACATCAGATGCACGCGTCCTCACCATCTGTGAGAGAATAGAAGAATGAGATTTAGTAAACCATCGACTACACAATAGAATAAGAATAAAGAGAGGTTTCCTAACACCCTATAGCCTCCTGAAGATAAGTACAGACGTCTTCGTACCAATCCGCAAGACTTTACTGGGTTTGCCCGTGACTCGTGAGACTTACGTGAACCTAGTGCTCTTATACCATGTTGTCACGACCCAAAATCCTAAATTAGGTCATGATGGCGCCCAACAGCGAGGTCAGGCAAGCCAACACTCAATTTACAAAGGGTTCTTTTTTATTTGATTAAACATTTCAACATATACTAAGTTTTAAAGTTTGAAACATAAATCGAAAAGGATAATTAACCAGTTTTAATCAAAAGAGGTCATAAAGAGGCGTGTGCCAATATATATACAGACCTGTAACCCATTATAACTGCCACGTGTGTGCCAGGAACTAGTGTCATAAGTCCTATGGGCCGACTAACAGAATACACAAAAGATATAATATACAGTCCCATTGTCTGAAAGAAATAGATGGGAAATAAGCAAAATAAACTCCATGGTGCCTTTTGGAGATCGCCAGGAGAAGAAGCTCACCGTGAAGTCAGGTCCCTCTATAATTAGAATCAAGCTTCGGTCTGACAACCAGATGCACCAGCCTCAGAACCTGTACAATTAAGTACAGAAGTGTAGCATGAGTACATAAATATATATGTACGCAGTGAGTATCCCGTCTAATCTCGAAGAAGTAGTGACGAGAGGTCGAATTGACACTCACTGAGGTCCAACAGTATAATTTAACAGAATAGTATGAAAACGGTAGGCATGTAAAGGTAGTGAAGCATCAAATATATATAAGGCACTGAAATCCAAGTAAATACTGGAAGTAAATAAACAATTACTACTTCATCTTCCCCCAAATATCTGTCAAATCAATATCCATGAATTCAGTAACAACTTATCATGCGCATACGAGATAAGGACAACCGGCCTGAGCCATAAAATAATCATATCTGTGTACTTCCGAGGGTAAAACAGCCCGAACCATAAGTGCAACTTTGCCATAAGGTACTCATATCTATGCACTGCCAAGGATCGAATGGCTCGAACCATAAGTGCATCTTTTCCATAAAGTATCCATATCTATGCACTGCAGAGGGCCGTATGACCCAAACCATAAGTGCATCTTTCAATCCGCCGCGGCGTACGGCCCGCTCCCATGAGAGTGGGGGAAAATCACACACCGCTCACAAAATGTAATTGCGAAGCGGTCACATGCACACACAATATTCTTCTTAAATTACTTTTTAGTGAGAAATTCCTTAAAATTTCTTAAATTCCATGATCTCAGGGAAATAAGCCGCATGTAACATTAATTCAATAAGCATATAGTTCATTTCAAGGAAGACACCAGGAATGATGTGGGCCTAACTACCCGGGCATAATAATAATAGCCGCTACGTATGGACTCTCGTCACTTTGTACGTACGTAGACCCCACAAGCATCACAGATAGCATTTAAATCACCTACGGGGACAATTCCCTCTTACGAGGTTAGAAAGGAGACTCACCTCACGTTGAACCTACTCCCCGGGTCAAGAATGCACCTGAAACTCCGAACTCGTCACCCAAGGACTCGAAACTAATCAAACGTTATGTAAATATATCAAATTATACTCAAAGCATGGAATTCTCATACTATTTAGTGAAATGCATCATTCTTGAAGAAATCCCAAAATCCAACCACGGGCCCGCATGCTCGGATTTCAAAAATTCTCAAAGGAAACACTCACCCATAACTTAAGGATCGTTAATATATGATTTTTTATGAATTCATAGCCCATTCACGGGTAATTCTCTAAATTCTTGAAATCCCTAGGTTCTACCTAAATCCTTAATTTTCCACTAATTAGGTAGTTAACTTTAACTAGGAATTCATGCATTAACTAACTTTAGGATAGAATTCACTTACCTTTTTGTAGCTAGGTCGTGGGACTCTTTTCCAAGCTCCTAAGATCGTCTACGGTGGAAGAAAATGGAGTGAAAATGGGATAATCCGGCATTTAAATACCTTAATGCCTACAGGGGTTACCGCACCTGCAACTCAACGACCGCACCGGCGGTCTCGCCCCTGCGAGAAAGGACTCGCACCTGCGGAGGAGTGGCAAGGGTCCTGGGCTCGCACCTGCGGGCAGGAGTCCGCACCTGCTGCTCCGCACCTGTGGGGAAAGGGCCCGTACCTGCGAGAACTGCGCAGCCCACTTGGGGTACCTGCGAGGCTGGGACCGCAGGAGCAGTCCCGCACCTGCGACTGGGCAACCGCACTTGCGGTCACACTAGATTAGGTGCACCAGCTGGTTTTTGGCCTTGTTTTATGCCCGAGAGGCACTTGGGCCTACCCGAGCCCCAGTCCAAATATACCAACAAGTCCCAAATCATAATACAGACTTGTTCGAGCCTTCGGAACACCCACAACAATGCTAAAACTCAAAATCACACCTCAAAACCCCTAGAATCAAACTTAGGAACTCTAAGTTTCTAGAATTTTTTAACAATGCGCCGAACCGACCTTTACTACTCGGAATGACACCAAATTTTGCAGGCAAGTCATAAATGACATAACGGAACGATTTCCGATCTCAGAATTTCGTTCGGACCTCGATAGCACAAAAACACGTCCCAACCCACAATACGAACTTAAGGAAACTCTTATTTCGATATTGTGGGTCGAAACGCTCCCAGGTCATCCAATACCCATTCCAAACATACGCCCAAGTACAAAATCATCATACAGAGCTACCGAAACCGTCGAAACTCAATTCCGAGGTCGTTTACTAAAAATATTGATCGAAGTCAAACTTGGCCAAAAAGGCCAACCTTAAGGAACTAAGTGTTCCTTTACTGCCTGAAACACTTTCGAATCCCAGACCACCCGCCCCCGCAAGTCATAAATCACAATAAGTCGCTATGGGATGTTTTGTTTAGGGTAACGGGGTCCGATAACACAAAACGACTGGCCGAGTCGTTACATCTAGTGTATCAATTTGGCTTGTTTGAGGTAAGTGTCTTTCCTAACTTTGTCGAGGGAATTTTTCCTACTAATTGCCATTGTTTGCTACATGCATAGGTGATGCATATATTAGGTGACGAGCGTATGTCCATTTTCCAGGGTTAATCACGTTCGAGGGTAAATGATACGTTTAATTGTGCGTTGTTGTTGCACCCCATGTTTTCATACATAAAAGTATGCCATGAGTAAATTTATGAAATCTTGGAAATGAGATATTACATTATGCATTTTCGTACGTTAAAGTTTCGTCGTAATTTAATTGACATTGACTCGGAGATGAGATTATCTTGAGGTTAGTATATTTATGCTATTTATAACAAGCAATAAGCAAGTGCCATGAAGGATAAAAGGTACACGAATTAAAGACAATGAGTTTCCTTGAAGGTTTTTGATCTGGGATAAAATACGGGCCGAACGATAATACCCGATATTTATGGACTAGTACCATATAAGGTACCCCATGAATATGATATTATGATGTATAAAGTGTATAAAAATAAGTAGATTTTAAAGTAATTTGAGACAATTCTTAATTATGCGGGTAATTGGTTAATTAACGGGTAATGGGACATTACCTAATTACCTAATAAGTGGATAAAGATTAAAATTTCCCACCCCCACCCCCACGTGGAAGCAAGCCAATTCTTGGACAATGACTCTTAGTGTCACGACTCCAAATCTAAACTGGCCGTGATGGCGTCTATCGTGATACTAGGCTAGCCAATTTACTGAACATAACATATGGGGCTTTTCATTTAATTCAATAACGTGATTTATCATAAAACTTCCACTTTTAATATTTCACAAGTACGGATAGTCAAAGGAAAACATCTAAACAATATCCCAAAACCCGGAGTCAACAGTCATGAGCAACTAAATGGAACACAAAATCTGACACAATTTCCTTAATACCACAAGTCTAGGAAATGTAAATAACGATAAAATAGGAAGGAGAAGGGTGGGGCTGCGACGTCGTGCAACTACCTCACAATTTTTGGTCAATGCTCCAATGAGGATGAATCAAAACTCACTTGATCCTGGCACCTGAATATGCACACAAGGTGCAGGGAGTAACGTGAGTACGCCAACTCAGTAAGTAAAAAATATAAATAAAGACTTAAGAAATACGAAACACATAAATACAAATCATAAATCTACAGCAATTACAGTTCCTTTTTCAAAATCGTAGGTACGACAATTCATAATGCTTACAAACCGATTTCAATAATAATCCTTTGAAATTTGTACTTTCCAATGGTTTCCATAGAAATTCGAGAGGAATTTAATGTAAAAAAGCCAGAAATCATCAATAGCCTCTCGGGCCAAAACATATTTCATAAACTGCCCATCGGGCATAACATTACTCGAAAGCAGTCACTCAGCATGCCTCACAGTTACCCAGAATCAGCCCCTTGAGCAACCTCACAGTCACTCATGCCTCCCAATCACTCATCACTCGACACTCGACACTCGCACTCAGTAGGTACCCACGCTCATTGGGGGTGTGTACAGACTCCGGAGGAGTTTCTTCAGCCCAAGCGCTATAACAAGCCAAATCATGGCATCAATCACTCTGGCACTCGGCCTATTAATAACATGCTGCGGCGTGCAACCCGATACCATATCATATCCTCACAAATCAGGCCCTCGTCCTCACTCAGTTAGAAACCTCACAAGCCACTCGAGCATTTCAGTAACAACAGGGAACTCGTCCCAAAACATCTTTCATATGCATCAAAGTGGAGTAATGAAACTCAACTAAACAGTAAACAGGTAAAATCATGACTGAGTATAACTTTCAAATCAAAACCTGTGAGGAGATAGTAGTAAAAATCCCCTAAGGGGTCCAAACACTTGGCACGAGGCTCAAATACGAAATTCAGCCCAAAACATAGTAATAATCTTTGAAACATGAAATATCATATGATTTATAATCAAATACACAACTTAATAGTTGCTACAGGACGGGCCAAGTCACAATCCCCAAATAGTGTACGCCACACACTCGTCATCTAGCATGCGCGCCACTCCAATATAGTGATATAATGCGAAGTCCGGGGTTTCATACCCTCGGGTCCAGATTTACAATCGTTACTTACCTCAAACCAGATAAAAATCTACTCCACGATTTCCTTGCCACTCGACTCGGCCTCAACACGCCTCGAATCTATTCAAAAACAGATTTATATAATCAAAATATGCCAAAGGAACGAAGCCCACTTGAAAAATCAATTTACATAAAAAATCCCGAAATTGGTCAAACCCGACCGCCGGTCCGACGACTCGGATTCCGATAAAAAACCACAAAACTAGAATCCTTACGCTCTCACGAGTTCATGCATACCAAATACATCAAAATCGGACCCGAAATGGCCCGTCAAATTCCCAAATTATACTCTCATATTTCAAGTCCTAATCTCCCAAATTTCTCCACTAAAACATGATCAAACAATGAAATAATCTCCATAAACACAAGACATAAGGTCCAAGTAGATTACCTCACTGAACACACTTAATTCCCCCTTGAAATCACAGTTTCAAGCTCCAATATCCGTCAACAATGGAAGAAAAATGACCAAATTTCGCGAAGGCATCTATTTATAAGTTCTGCCCAGCGATTGCCGCATCTGTGGCCCTTTCCTCGCACCTACGGACCCGCACCTGCGATCCCAGGTGCGCACCTACGTTATTTCACTTAAAGCCCAAGTTCCGCACATGTGTTCCACCTACCGCACCTGTGGGATCGAAGGTGCGGCCCATCTCTCGCATCTCCGGCTCTTCTCCAGCTAACAATTTCCGCACCTGCGATGGCCAACCTGCACCTGCGGTGACCGCACTTGCGGCCACCCGTCCGCATCTGCGAAATCACAGAATAGTCTCACACCAACAAACCCTACTGCTAGAAATCTCATCTGTCAACCATGCGAACTCATCCCGAGGCCCCCGGGACCTCAACAAATGGAACCCACAAGTCATATATGATCAGCCGAACTTAGTCGGACCCTTGGAACACCCAAAACAACATCAAAACACCAAATAGATCCATAATTCAAGCCTAAGGATTTCTAAACTTCCGAAGTTTGCCAACGATGCCGAAACCACTCAAACCACGTCCGAATAACCTGAAATTTTGCACACACATTCAAAATGACAATACAAACCTATCCCAACTTCCGAAATTCCATTCCGAACCCGATAGCTAATTTCCACTACCGACCAAATCGTCAAAAATCCAATTTCGCCAATTCAAGCCTAAATCTACTTTGGACCTCCGAATGACAATCCGAACACACTCCTAAGTCCCAAATCACCAAATGAAGCTATCCGAGCCACAAAAACCACATTCTGAGATCATTTTCCTATAAGTCAACTTCCGGTTGACCTTTCCAACTAAATCACCAACTTAAGAGACTAAGTGTCTCATTCCTCTCCACAACCACTCCGAACCCGAACCAATCAATCCAAAGCAAAATAAAAGAGCTGAACCATATAAGAATGAAGCAGAAATGGGGGAAATAGGGCTGAACTCTCGGACCGATCGGCCGGGTCGTTACACTTAGTCATTTTGGTTAGGTGGCAAAATGACTACAAAACACTTCATTTTCTAATATCTTGAATACAAGACACTATAACCAAAATTCCTACAATTTCTTATATACCCTAAAATCAGAAGTGAGAAGTTAGCAATTCTTATAAGTTTGTGATTAGGTGGGAACATGATTGGTGATTCTTATAAGTCTTATAGGTCATTTGTGATTAGATCAGAATGTTAGCAATTTATCAATTACTACAAATTTTCAACAAAACTCCTTGCAACCAAATAATTCCAACGAGAATTATTAGCACATTAGCAACATGAGTTTTTGCGATTCTAAAAGAGTACGGTGCAACCTTTTCCAACAATATCATACGGATTTCTCCCTACTCCAGGTATGTTAAGGATAAGCACTTTCTTCATTTTGGCATGATCTCGTAATTACACGCGTTTGATAACGATGCCTTAAAAAAAATTCATATCTTGGAATTTACGTATATTTTCCTAGTCTTGTAAGTTACAATATTCTCTTTATCAGAACTTCATATTCAATTGAGTATTTTTTTTTCCAGTAATGAGAGCAAAGAATCTATATATACAATATTATAGTATTTTCATTACCATCGAGCTATAATCGATGGGCTTTCCCCTATTGGGCAACCTCTGATCAGATGGTAAGTTATATACCGAGCCTACTGTGGCCAAGCGCCTATGAGCGAGACCAGTTGGCCGAGATACAAAGCCTAGTATGGACGAGCGCCTATGAGTGAGCCTACTACGGCAGGGCAGTATATATATATATACACCGAGCCTTATAAGGTCGGACAACTATTTACTTACTATAATAGTGTCAGTATCAGTAGGTGAGCATATCTTCTGATTATCTTTGACACCCAGTTGCTTTTAGTTATTATATTATCAGTTCGGTTTTAGCTTTCAGTATATTTCCTTACATACTCGGTACATTATTTTGTACTGACTTCCCTTCCTGGGGGCGTTGCATTTCTTGCGTTCAGGTTCAGACAGACAGACGGGTAGACCTCCTCAGTAGGTGTTTCCCAGTTTAGCTTTATCGGTAAGCTCCCCGTCCTCAAATTTTCCAGGTCTAAAAGTTTTGTGTACATCTTGCTGTATATAGGTGATGGGTAGGTCGGAGACCTGTTCCGATCACAGTACATCTATCAGTAGAGGCTTGTAGACATATCCTGTCAGTTAGTGCAGTATGTTGGGCTTGTAGGCCCTGAGTCGCAAGTTAGTACCCAAGGATAGATGAGGAACCGGGTGGCGTTCTTGCCCCTAGGATCAGGGCGTGACAAAAGTGGTATCAGATTAGTTCTATCCTAGGGAGTCTACAACCCATGTCTAGTAGAGTGTTGTTTATGGGTGTGTCGTGCACCACACTTATAAGCAGGAGGCTACATAGAATTTAGGACTATCACTCTTTCTTCTTACTCTAGATCGTGTTGTAGAGCTCAATTGTAAGAACTCAGATTCCTAAACTCTATGTTATTCGTAATACAATGATACCTACATTCAGAAAGATAGTCGGTAAGAGATATATCTATGGGAGTGTTGAGTAAGAGGAACTCGATTTTGCATCATGCTTATGATGAGTAAATATGAGGTCTTCAGCAGACCATGCATGTACTAAAAGGTGTAAGGTTCTTGATAAGGAGTTTTAAGGAAATAATACTTATCCACTCTTACGGTAAAAAATAATAACAGAACCAGAAGGTAGACAACAAGTTTCAGCAAGTAAAAGAAGCATGGTGAAGAAGTGTAAGAGGCACCCAGTTAATGAAGATTATCAGTATTACAGTTCCGGCAGAAAAATATAAGCATCGTGAGTTACCCTCAACAGTAACAAAGGTATGTATAATTGGCCACACCCATCTCAGTTATACCCTATTGGGGGCTAACATGTGTTGATTAAGAAAAGGACGGGATATCAGGATCTGGCTGGGGTTAGAGTAACCCAAAATGGTGGATGGGTTGTTTGCATTAGTTGAGGTTTCCGACGGATATTGCAAAAGTGCTAATAAATCTCCTTGTGAGACATTCAGATGGTGCATTCTAAAATAGTACAGCTAGATATGAGTACTACAAAGATAGACACTGGAAGACTTGAAGGGATAAATATTACCTTAGTGTGGCTCACGTCCCTAGTAGAGTGAGAACGTTAAGAAACCCGAAGAGCCACTGGATAGAGCAAACGGGAGCTAAAAGCAAAAGAATGTCTTGTTCAAATTTTCAGAATAAAGTGACAGGCATAAATGTTAGGGGGAAATACGAAAAAGGTTAATGAAGAATTATGAGTAAGATATGATACATGGATGAAAACGGTATATCAAAAAATGACAATATTATAGAAGAAAGACGAGAGGTGACAGGTCTTGAGACAACATAAGAGTATAGGCCATAAAGTCATATCCTTACTTCGAGAATTAAGTTCATGACTCCAAAAAAACTACCGGAAGGAAAAGTTAGACCCCAGAATAATAAAAATCAGTATGGGCTGGTGAACAAGATAAACTAAACGTGAATTAAGGACTGAGTGATTGGATAATAGTCAGCATCATGAGAGTTTCAGATTTCCTTCCAGCGATAATTGAATGGATAACAGAAGATGATTCATGAGAAATTCAGAGAATGGTCATTCATGAAGATGCTTCCTAAAGCAAGCAATGTTAGCAAAGTTAAGCTTAAGGGACAATGTGTGCCAGTTACACTAAGTGCCACCCTCACGAGTAAGGAATTTCGTTATCCTTGGTATAGAAGGATTACCGCAAGGCAAGTATGGGTCATCGATAATGTGAGAAGACGCCAATGATTAAGAGGTGAAACATCTATAGGTAGATCGTAGTAGCACTAAATATTAGTACTTCCCTAAAGGGGGAATATGGGGTGATGTGACATTTTTTTTAAATCCCCTAGGCATTGTGCCTAGGGTATATTTTCATATATGAAACAATAAAGTACAACATAGGAGGGGGACATAAACCTGACCTCCAAGTATGAGAGTACATTTGACCACCCTTTTATGGTGATCTAATGAATCCTTAACTCTATGATGGGTTAGACCTATGATGATGTATCCGGTTCCTATCCAGGTTTGATAGGCACTTGGGTGTACAAAAATAGAGTGAAGTGTATCTGGGTCAACTATAAAAAAAGGTGCTAGAAGTCCTAACTCTACTGAATACATGAGTTGGAAGATCTTCCATTTACAACAAATTCTACAGTCACTAGTGTAAACATTCCCTGTATGGTAAGGAAAAAAACATATGTGAGAGTGAGGTGCTATCTTCAACCTTTCTTTTACATTTAGGTCAAATAAAGTAGGATTGACGATAGCTAACAAAAGGTCCCAAAAATCTGGCTGATCTGCTGTAACTGCCTGATGTCAATGACAGAAGAAAGTGAGCACTGTCCTGCTTCCAATTTCCAGGTAATCGTGACATCTGATGTTAACTGAGTTCTTGGCATTGGTCTATCTTGATTGAGTCTTTGTTGCTGATCTGAAAAAACCAGGAAGGCTAGGTTTGGATCCCTAGGTGTTTCCCGTTGCTGTAACTGAGAGGCTGTTGATGAAGAAGGTGGGTTATGGTGAGAAGGCAGTATAGAGGCTGCCTGTTGATGTTGATCTATGAATTGGAGGGGGTAATATTGAGGCTGCTGTTGGTCTTTTGGTGCATTCTGCTGAGCTTCAACTTTTGTGCAATAAATTCTCCACCAAATGGTTATGTATACATGATCAACTTGAAAGATTAATTGAAATTGTTTCAACTTCAGTAGAATGAGCGTCAAGGATGCTAATACCACACACTGAAGTTGAATCAACTGATTAATCTTAAAGGGGGTACCTGCACAATTGAAAAAACTTGTTAGCTTAAAAAGGCAATCCTTTTCCCAGGTTCTTGTGGGTTCTGCGATGAAGGATTGCTGGTGGGATGAGATCTTATCCTGAGCACCTACTACCAGGTTGTTATTGGTGCTGGAGAAGGTTTTTTGGTTGCTATCATTGGTGGAAAAAACAGAGGAGAGAAGTCGATTGGTGTTGCACTGATGGGAGCAGAAGTGTTGGAACTGTTGGTTATTGATGTAAGTTATTAGGTTAGCATGGTAGTTGGTAGCATAGACAGAGGGGGTGTGGCATGTGCTACTGGGGTGAGGGTGGTGATTAATTGGAGGTGGTTTGATGTAGATATGAAATGTGGAGAAGTGTCCAAGGGGCTTGTAAGAACTTAGGTTATTACTGTGATCAACAGAGGAAACTATTGCCTTATTGATGCTTTTGGTGATGAATGTTTCTTGTTCCAATTGATAACATTTTAGAGGATTGAGCATCCAATATGCTAATATCACAATCTGAGGGATTATCAATTGGTTTAATGATAAGGGGGTTATTGAGACCTGCAAAAAAGAAACCAGAATTAAAGAAAAAGACTGGCATTTCTGCCCAGGTTCTTGCACTGGTGTTTTGTGAGGTGTGTATGTGTTTTCCTTCAAATTCTTGAGTTTACTGAGGCACTTGGAGGAAGTTTTTGTTATTGCTAACTGATGGTTGAAAGGGTGTGATTGATTCTGGAAGTATGAGTTAAGGTTGGTCAGAAAGGTATGTGAAAGTTGGTCATATGAGGATGTAGGTTGTATTATCAGAAAGGTGTGTTGAAGAATGAGTGGTGTGTTTGTATGAACCAATAGGCAGTGTGTGTGTGTGGTGATGTGAAATGTCATGGTGAAGTGTGAGGTTTGTGTGAGAGTTATTGGGTATTGAATGGTGTTAAAGGGGTGTTCAAAGGAGGTGGAAGAGAGGCTCCAATCACACTGAATGGGATCCTCTAGATTAAGCATCAATGATGCTAATATCACTAGATTACGGTTTTCCCTAGTCCATTGATCAATCCTAATGAGGCTGAACATCATTGATGTTAATACCACATTCTGGTGAAAGGCAACAGTCTGTGCATTCCCAAGGTGATGATACCTACAAAACAGAAAGAGAGGTTAGCATGGAATGCCATCAGTTGTTGCCTTGTGCTTTTAATTTGAACTGAAAATCGTGCTCCCATTTTTAAGGAAACATCAACCACAACCATGAGCTGAGGAAAAAGAGCTTGCATGTGTTGGAGGTATCCAAATTTTGCTGATTTTCTTGTTTCTAAAAGCAAGAGTACCCAAGTAATCTTGCATGATTTACCCTCTGATGTGAGTTGGGAGAGCAGCAACATTACTGAACTCAGTCAATGAGGTGAGTTCATGACTGAGCTTTGACAGTGAATCAATAGGACAATTTGCTTCGCTATAAATGTGAGAAGCTTTAAAATCTAAGCATTGGTTGCCCATGTCCTTCAACTGTGATATCTTCATGTTCAATGTCTAGGGAGGATACTTATCTTCAATCAACCATTTGATCAAAAGAGATGAGTCTGCTTCTAGGTGAATTATGGTGAATCCATTAGCCAAACACCACTGAATACCCATTTTTTGTTGCTTCTGTTTCTACATAGTTGTTAGTGCCTTCCCCTAATGGAATAGCCATGGCATGAATGAACTGCCCATGGTGGTTTCTGATAATAACTCCATCTCCTATCTTACCAGGATTGGACAGTGCACTACCATCAGAGTTAACTTTGACAAAGCCATTGTCAGGTTTGTTCAAGCAAACTTGGGTAGAGATGGTTTGTTGCTGAAGAGTTTCAACTAAGGGGTAGAGATCCCTCCATTTGAAGGGCCAGTCGACATTAGGGAAATTGTCTCTTAGGAGCAGATTGATGTCTGAGTTGATAGAATATAGGACCCTGTTTACTGAAGAAGATTTTGTCCCATACTTGCACTACATCTATTTTTCCACAAGTTCCAGCAAATAATGGTAGGGGTGGTGTCCAAGATGAGCTTTTGAACCACATTATGACTCTTCTGAAGCCACCAGTTCATCATAATCATTCTTAGGGGCAGGTTCTCAGTGTGGAAACTTATATGACCTCCATACTTCCTCCAAATATTTTTTGCAAAGTTGCCAGAACTGAATAGGTGATCAGCTGTTTCATAGGAATGTGTGGAACAACATACACATCTTGAAACAATGGGACTGCTGAATGGGAGAACTCTATCATCAGTAGGTAATTTGTTTCTTAGGGCTATCCATAAGAAAAATGACCATTTTAAAGGGATCTTTGTGTGCCATGCCATCTTGTTAGTGAAGTTGGATGGTTTTTTTATTTCTTATGAGATCCCAGGCAGTAGCACAGGTGAATTTATCATTCACAGTAGGGGTCCAGATAGGTTTGTCAGGGAGATCTGGATTGAAGTGAATTTCTATCTGCATGATCTCATGAATCTTATGAGCTGGGGCTATTTCATTAAGTCTTTGGAGATCCCAGTGCCCCTCATTCCAAAAATGAGAGACTGATATTCTGCCTGGTTTTCCTCCTCATGTTATGCTATTGGCTAAAGGGCCTGATCCCGACCAATTATCTCACCAGAAGCTGCAGCTTCCATTATGTAGTCTCCACTAAATTGCAGTTTCACAATCCTTTTTGTTGAAACATAGCCTTTTCCAAGATTGAGATTGGCCAGTGTCCCATTTCTTCGATACGGGATGAGATCTATGACAGTAGTTAGCTTTCAGGAAGAAACTCCAAAGTGAGTCCACAGTTCTGAAGTGCCACCACTGCTGAATTCCATGGCCCTCCATGTGTCCTTGATAGTTCTGAAACCAACTCCACCTTCATTGAGAGGATAGGAAAGTTTTGACCATGATGCCCAACGATATTTGTGTTTGCCTTTGTCCATACCCCAAAATAAGTTTGCGGTCATTCTGTCAATCTGCTTTATGACTGTCTTGGGAGGGGACACAGCTGAAAGCAAGTGAATTTGTAAGGCTTGTAGTACATGCTTGATCAAAGTTTCCCTTCCACCATAGTATAACATTTTACCATGCCAACCTTTGATTCTTCCCACAACCTTAGTGATTAGCCAATTGAAATGCATGATTCTGCTTCTACCAGTGTAAAGAGGAGACCCCAAGTATGTGAGAGGTGAATCTTTTCTGGTGAAACCTATCACTTCATGGATTCTTCTAATGGTAGCTTGAAGGGAAGAGGATGCAGTCATGAAATGGCCCTGTCTGTTAATGAGTTGCCTTGAGGTGTTCTCATAATTGGTAAGAACCCACATGATCTTTTTGAGAGATGCTATTTTGCCAGAGGTAAAGATGGTAATGTCATCTTCAAAGCTCAAATGATTGATCTGTTGCCCTCTCTTTTCCATGTAGAAACCACTAAATAGTTGGTCATGATTCAAACTGTTGAGCATTCTGGAGAGGAGCTCTGCACCTATGATGAATAAAGATGGTGTTAGTGGATCCCCCTGTTTCAGGCCCCTTGATGATTTGAAGAAGCCACATCTTGTACCATTAACAACTACAGAGTACCAGTTGTTAGACATTGTCCTCCATATAATGTCAATGATAATTTCATTGAACCCCATTCTTCTGAGCATTATGCATGTGAAGCTCCAGGAAACTCTGTCATACACTTTTGCCATATCAAACTTGATGACTACATTGGAACCCACATTTAGCTTTTTAATGCCATGAACTATTTCTTGAGCTAGCATGATATTTTCAGAGATGTTTCTGCCTTTGACAAAGCCTGGCTGATTTGCTGAAGGTGATGTGGCATCAAGTCATAATTAAGTGGTTCTAGTAATTATGGAATGGTAAAGGAAGAATACGATAAAATGAAAAATGGATGAGATTGCACTTATTTAAAGCCTATAGATACGCTACGATACCAGATCATTATGCAAACATGACGTCAAGGAGAGGAAGTAAGGGTTCCTGCCCGAGATGTTATTGATTAATAAGGAGCCATTGCGAGATGTAAGTTATGACAAAGGAAATAACCCAATAAAGATTACGCATAATATTGATACGAGAATGGACCAACAAATAGTTAGTAGTTAATTCAGAAAGAGCCTAGTTATGGCTAGACAGGAGGTTACAGCGAATTAGCAGATCATGCAAGATAAGCATAGTAAAACCCAATATAGTCAAATTCATCCTCGCAATAATGTCATTTTAATACTTGAGATATTTTCAGATAGGAGTCGGTGTAGTTAAAGGTACCGTATGAATATTATGGGAATAAAATAGAGTGTCATTGGGAAGATAGTCAAAATATTATTTCAAAGGCAACCCTACAAGCACAAGGGCGTGGAGATAAGTAACTACGAATAATTATAGGCAAGGAAGGACATCAAAAGGTCCATAATAAGCTCACAGCTTTACAAGAGTTAGAGGGTCCTCCCTAAATACTATAATGAAAGACTAGCTGAGAAGGAACAAAAGGAATTATTCATTCAATGATCCGGAGTTAGTTACGTTATGGACGCACTTAAGGGTTTGGAGTTTTATACATGCAACATATACAGACGTGGAAGATTTCGGTATAAGTTAAAAGAAAGAATTGAGCCCAGGTCATAGATCGAATTGTTAAAGGATTATATCATGGATATTCCATACTGCCCATGAAAGGCTAAACATAATAACTAATACCATGAGCCGCAGATTAGAAGATAGCTTAAGCGTACATGAATATTGATCAGAAGAAAGAGGAAACTAAAGAGTTTAATCAACTAAGTAAATCAGGAGTCGGATTATTGGACCCGAAAAATTATAGGAATCGTGATTGAGAACATAGCAAGAATCACTCTTAATGTTAGAGGTACAAGAGACATAGTACAGTAGCCATATTCTATAACAGCTCTGTGATAAATCCAGTTAGAAAAGTACGAGCCTCATAAGAAGTCAGTATAAAGCTCTCACTGGATTGAGTATGCAGCTGAGATGCAAGTATTATAATAGAGCTTCGAATCCTGGATGTGAATGGGGGGGGGGGGTTAATGAAAGAGATAGGAGATGTGATGCAAGATTTTATGATAAGTAAGGTAAAGATAGACAACGTCAAGATACTCAAATGTAGAAGGTTGTGAATAGTCCTTACTTCAAATAGAAGGCTAGAAGTGCGAGGAATCAATAACAAGGAAAGATAGCGGCATCGTCAGTGCCTTGTCTTCCAAACTATGGTATCTAGGTATCGGGAAGCCCGATTAAGAGAGTGAAGAGGAGTTAGAGACAATGTGATATCTCGCTTGATGTTCTAGAAAGACATAAGGAAATCTATGATGCAAGTAAGTTGAAAGGTTGCGAGTGATATAAATAGATATGTATAGGTCACAAGATATTGTATGGTAGAGCGACAAGGTTTTAAGAAGGCAAGAGTAAGGATAAGGAAAGGCGAGTAAGAAGGTAACGAAAATGGATAAGTCCTCAGGATTAAGCCCATGAAAACAAGAAGAGAAGATGGTTTCTCTAAGTTATACAAAGCTCACTATAGCCTAAATGAACTCAAAGGAGTCTAAGACTAATAGCATTTAGAAGAAATATAATGTTGCCTTGGTAATAGAATGAGGATGTTGTTGTGATAGATAAAGGATGATGTTTGGGCCTTCGATTGAGTAATGATCTAACGAAGAAAAGAAAGGGAACTCATGAATTGGACATGATTAAAATAACCACACAGGGTGAATCACATCGGGATGCTGTGAGATACGGTTATGAAAGCACGGTATTTCCCTAGGTGGATCGGTCTAATCATTTCAGATGTTCCCTGATGAAACGTGAACCCTAGAGACAATGATACATGATGGTTAAGTTATCAAGGGTAGATAATAGATCAATATTGAGGTGAATCAATAATGGATGGATACAAGTTATAAGGTATGAGATGCGATTTATCCATAAGATGAGCAGTAATGAATAAACATTAAATTAGATTTATACATATAGGATAAGAAACAGGAGTAACCTAGAGTTTGGTAGCAGACCTCAGTAACAATAAATCGAAGTAAGAGTTAAAGGTATAGTACGGCCTACTTAGTTGTAGTAAAGCTAATGATGCCCAGAGGGACAACTTGTCATAATTTTGTATGAGATTGGATAAAAGCTGGAGGAAAGAGGAGAGAAGAGTCGCACAAGAGCACTTACAAGGTCATAATCGTACAAGTTGCATGACAGTAGGTAGCAACATTTACGAGATTAGAAGGATTCCAATTACAAGTCGTGGTGTAAGAAAGAGGCCTAAATTGGGGAATGTCAAGAAGAGTATTAAAGTATTTGCAAGAGCTATGGGTTATGAGAATGATAATTGCATCAATCAACATTCGAGGATGAATGTTCCAAAGGGGCGAATGATGCTACACCCCATGTTTTCATACGTAAAAGTACGCCATGAGTAAATTGATGAAAGCTTGGAAATGAGATATTACATTCCGCAATTTCGTACGTTAAAGTTTCGCCGTAAGTTAATTGATATAGACTCGGAGATGTGATTATATTGACGTTAGTATATTTATGCTATTTATAACAAACAATAAGCAAGTTCCATGAAGGATAAAGGGTACACGAATTAAAGAAAATGAGTTTCGTTGAAAGTTTTCGATTTGGGATAAAATACGGGCCGAGAAGTAATGCCCGATATTTATGGACTAGTACCATATAAGGTACCACATGACTATGACAGTATGATGTATAAAGTGTATAAAAAATAAGTACATTTTAATTAATTTGAGACAATTCTTAATTATGCGGGTAATTGGTTAATTACCGGGTAACCGGACACTACCTAATTAGCTAATAAGTGGATAAAGATTAACATTTTCCACCCACCCCCACGTGGAAGCAATCCAATTCTTGGACAATGACTCTTAGTCATTCTGGTTAGGTGGCAAAATGACTATATATCTTGAATACAAGACACTATAACCAAAATTCCTACAATTTCTTATATACCCTACAATCAGAATTGAGAAGTTAGCAACTTTTATAAGTTTGTGATTAGGTGAGAACATGATTGGTGATTCTTATAAGTCTTATAGGTCATTTTTGATTAGATCATAACGTTAGAAATTTATCAATTACAACAAATTTTCAACAAAACTCCTTGCAACCAAATAATTCCAACGAGAATTATTAGCACATTAGCAACGTGAGTTTTTGCTATTCTAAAAGAGTGTGGTGCAACTTTTTCCAAGAATATCATATGGATTTCTCCCTACTCCATGTATTTTAAGGCTAAGCCCTTTCATAATTTTGGCATGATCTCGTAATTACACGAGTTTGATAACGAGGCATAAAGAAAAATTCATATCCCGGAAATTTATATTTTTCTAGTATTATAAGTTATAATATTCTCCTTATCGGGACTTCAAATTCAATTGAGTATTTCTTTTTTTTTCCAGCTATGAGAGAAGAGAATCTATATATACAGTATTACTGTATTTTCATTACCATCGAGCTATAATCGATGGGCAAGCCCCTATTGGGCAACCTCTGATCAGATGGTAAGTTATATACCGATCCTAGTGTGGCCGAGCACCTATGAGCGAGCCCAGTTGGCCGAGATACAGAGCCTAGTATCGTCGAGCGTCTATGAGCGAGCCTACTACGACAGAGAAATTATATATATATATATACCGAGCCTTATAAGGTCGGGCATCTATTTTACTTACTATAATAGAGTCAGTATCAGCAGGTGAGCATATCTTCAAATTATATTTGACCCCCAGTTGCTTTTAGTTATTATTATCAATTCAGTTTTAGCTTTCAGTATATTTCCGTACATACTCGGTACATTATTTCGTACTGACGTCCCTTCCTGGGGGTGCTGCATTTCATGCGTGCAGATTCAGACATGCAAACGTCTAGACGTCCTCAGTAGGTGTTGCCGGGTTCAGCTTTATCGGTAAGCTCTTTGGCCTTCGGAGTTGCCGGGTCTAGAAGTTTTGTGTAGATCTTGCGTATATATGTAGATAGGTTATGCATAGGTCCGGGCCCTGTTCCGATCACAATACATCCATCAGTAGAGGCTTGTAGACATATCCTGTCAGTTAGTGCAGTATGTTGGGCTTGTAGAGCTTATACATATATTTTGTTGGCTTGTCACTTATAGTAGTTATGGCGGCCTTGCCGGCCCATCTTTTCGTTGACATTTAGTCAGCGTCAGTCTCTATTCAGTTTTATATTTTGCTTTGCAAATTGTCTTGCAATGTGGCCCTTGGAAAAATTATGACATTATATGTCCAGAATACCTCAGTCGCAAGTTGATACACAAGGATATATGAGGCACCGGCTGCCAGTCTCGCCCCCAGGCTGGGGGCCTGACTTTGTAGAATTAAGTGACCTTCTTGTTGCATGCCTGATGCGTGGATAGAATTCATGGTTTAACACGTTATATGCCTTATATTTTATGTGCGTTAATGACAAAAATACACTTTTATGTGAATAATGGAGTCTATTTCATGTGTAGGTAAATTGGAGATGGAAGCCGAGCTAAATGGATGCAAATACGTCGAAAATACACTCAAGAGGCGAAAAAGAGTGCACCGGGCTATAGCCGGGCGTTTGAGCCTTAAGGCCAGGCCTAGCCTGGTGTTATGCAGGCGCCAGAGCCCATACACCAAGTGTAGCCTGGCATTATCCAGGAGCCAGAGCCCAAACGCCAGCTCTGGCCAGGCGTTATCCAGGCGTTTGGCCTGTAACGCCTGGCCCCTGATCCAGTCAAATCCGAGTTTTGAAGAGTTTTAAGTGTTTCCCGATTGGAATAGAAGTCTGCTACATGTTTAGGGTGTATCCCAAACGTATAAATAGACCCAAAAACAAAACTTGAAAGGGGAGGAAGCGACTAAAGTGAAGAAAAGCCTGTGGATTACTACTCAGCAAAGCAGAAACACTGATTTTTATCTCCTTATTTCATTACTCTGTAATTCAATTATGCAAGTTATTTTAGAATTGATTCTTATGAATATGAGTAGCTAATTTTCTTAATCTAGGGTTTTGGTGGAACCCGTTGGAGGATAAACTTATTGTAATATTAATATAGTTTGGTTGATTATTCATCTCTATTTTTTCAACTACGTTCTTGTTGTAGTGAATTGAATGGCCATCAATTAGCTGTGCCTATTTAGTATGTATCTACTTGAGAGAGAGTGCATATTTAGGTA